>CAKNXH010001684.1:114336-157328 GCA_932178445.1 Andricus quercusramuli | reverse complement strand
GAAAGTTTACTTTTTCTTTAAAATACCTTTATTGCAATTATATAATCTTTTCAAATACTTGTGACGTTGTGAAATAACTCTATCTGAATTTAATTTTCAAGATTATATGTACATATATTTTTTTATTCAATTAGTTTAAAAGGTTAGTAATGAATTGAATGTATAGAAATGAAATTTCAAATTCAAAGGAGAATATAATGTAAAAATTATTTCAATGTGTTAATGTAAATAATTGTGTAATGCTTTTTATGTAATGAACTGATTAATTAATTATTAACTGATTCTATTATAAATTAAATTTTTTGGAATTAGTTTGAAAGGTTGTTGATAATTCAAATTGTCAGAAATGGGAGTTTTTTTTTTATTTATCAAGCTTCAAATCTACAAAAAGATTTATTCGCTATAATAGAAATAAAATATAGAAATGGGAGTTCGAATATGAAAAAATATATATATAAAGTAAAAATTATTTGAATGTTTCGATGAAAGTTATAGATTAATGCTTAAATGAGTATCTGAATTTAATTTTCAAAATTACATCTGAATACTATGTTCAAATTTGTCTGAAAATATTATAAAAAGTTATTAATAATTCCAATTTTCAGGATGTTCAAAAAATATTAGGTAAAAATTATTTGAATGTTCCAATGAAAATAATAGTTTCATGCCTTGTATGTTGTGAACAGTTTAATTAAATATTGGTCGATCAATTTTGTTAGAAACTTTGAATTAAATAAAGATTGATTTAAAATTTTTTTTCAGTCAAGTCACATAAATTGATTATTTACTTGAAGGTTATGTAATTGGATATTGGTTATTATTGCTATAATTAAACTTTACATTTTCTTTAAAATACCTGTATTGCAATTATATAATCTTTTCAAATGCTTGTGACGTTGTGAAATGACTCTATTTGAATTCATTTTTCAAGATGATATGTACATATATTGTAGTTCTTTTTTATTAGTTTAAAAGGTTAGTAATACATTAAATGTACAGAAATGAAATTTAAAATTTAAAGGAGAAGATAATCTAGAAATAATTTCAATGTTTCAATGGAAATAATTGTGTAATGCTTTTCATGTTATGAACTGGTTAATTAATTATTAACTGATCCATTGAAACTTATATTTTCTGTAATTGGTTTAGAAGATTATTAATAAGTCAAATATTCAGAAATTAAAGTTCAAACTAAAGGAAATATATAAAGTAAAAATTATGTGAATGTTTTAATGAAAGTTATAGTTTAATGATTCTTCTTTTTTGAACTGATGAGTTGTGTGATCAAAAAAAAGAGGAGGAAAATAAAAGGTTTGAAGAAGAAGCGGAGACGGCTAGGACGGATGAAGAGGTTTGGAAGGTGGTAAATAAAGAGAGAAGAAGAAGGAAAAGAGTAAACCAGGATATTGAGATGATATAATGGAAAAATATTTAATGGAATTACTAGGAGAGGTAGAGAGGAAAGTTAGGAAAGGAGGAAAATATGGTAGGGAAACAGATGAGGAGGACATTACAAGGGAGGAAATAGTCACGGTATTAGGGATGATGAAAGATGGAAAAGCACCTGGTATAGATGATATTCCAACTGAAGTACGGAAATATGGAGAGACAGAATTAAAGGAATGGGCATGGATAATGTGCGATAGAGTATGAAGGGGAGAGGGGTGGCCAGAGTTATGGGTAGAAGAAGTAGTGATACCAATAGTGAAGAAAGACAAATGGGAGGAGGTTAATGATTATAGAGGAGTGACATCAATGCCAACACTATATAAGGTATATGTGACTGTTTTACCGGAGAGGTTAAAAAAAGAAGTTGTGGAGAAAAAGATAGAGCCACCCAATCAGACAGGAATTTGAAAAGGGATGGGAGTGATCGACGATATATATGTTCTGAACTATTTAGTAAATAGCAGAATTAAAAGGGAGGAAGGGGCAATGAAAGCAATGTTTGTGGACCTAACGGCCGCGCTTGACTCATTAGACCGTGGTGAGATAGAAAAAGTTATGGTGAAAAAAGGGGATACGAGAGGGATTAACAAAGAGAGTATCGGGAATTTTCAGAGAGACAAAATGCAAGGTAAAAGTAGGAGAGCAAGTGGGAGATAGTTTCTGGTTGGTGAGAGGAGTAAGGCAAGGATGTCTTAGATACTTAGATGGAATAAAGTTGAATTTAAATGTAGAGAAGACAAAACTAATGAGATTTATAAAAGGAGGAGGAAGAAAGGAAGAATGGACGGGGAGATGGAAGGAATAAAATTAAATGAAGTAGAAGAGTTTAAGTATTTGGGATATACCTTGCAAGCAAATGGAGACCATAGAGCTCATATATAAGAAAGGATGAAAAAAGCAGCAGGGGTAATGAAACAGATATGGGGAATAGGAAAAAGAAGGTTTAAAAAAAATTGGAGAAGGAGAATGTGGTTATATTATACGCTGGTATGGCCGGTATTAGGTGACGGAGCAGAGATATGGGGATGGGAAGAAAGGAAAGAGATTGCGAGTTGACAAGAAAGGTATGTAAGGTGGACGCTAGGGTTAGACGGGAGGGCGCTGGGATATATGGTGAGAGAAGAAACGCAAAGGGATAAATTAAGTACTAGGGCAGGAAAGAGTGCATGGAATTTTGAGACTAAGCTGTGGGACGGAAAGGGAGGGGAGTTAGCGAGAAAGTGTTTGATGGTGGTAGAAGAAAGGAGAGGGAGGGCGATGGAATGAACGAGATTGGAAGAAGAAAGCAGGGAGTTCTTTAAGGCTAGAGAGATAGATTACGTGACTGGAGTAAACTACGAAGAAGTGGAAAATAGGAAGAGAGAAAGACAATTAATAGAAAGATGGGGGATGATTGAGGAATCAAAATATAATATATGGTATAAGATGATAAAAAAGGAAGAAGTACAAAAGTATTTAAAAGAGGGATGGGGAGAGAAAAGATGGACCAGAATAGCAAGATTTAGATTGGGAAACGAGGTAAGGGCAAGTATGTATGGGGAAAAGAAAGATAACAGGAAGTGCAGAATTTGCGAATAGCAAGAGGAAACATGGGAGCATGTTTCCTCAATGAAGGAGTTAGAGGGTGCTAGGGGAGCAAATGAGAAAGAATGAAGTCCCTTAGGGGGAACATTATGAATAAAGAAAAAGTACATATTGTCCGCCAATGTTTGTGATGTTGCGAAATAATTATTTGAATTTAATTTTCAGAATTATATGTGAATATGTTTTAATTTTTTCTGAAATTACTCTGAAAGGTTACTTATAAACCGAATTTTCAGAAATGAAACTGTAAATTTAAAAAAAAATGCAAAGTAAAAACTGTTTGAATGCCCGAATGAAAATTATAGTTGAGTGCTTCTCATGTTGTCAACAGATGAATGAATCATTAGCTGATCAATTTTTTTCAATATTAAATTAGGATTTTTTCCTTTTAATTTTTGGTATTTAAATATATTAAACAATAAATAAGTTGTAAAATAAGTACCTGAATTCTGCTTTCAATATTATATGTACATATTTTTTACTTTTCTGTGGAATTAGTTTAAAAGGTTATTATTAATTCAAAATTTCAGAAAAATGTAAAGTAAAAATCATTCGAATGTTTTGATTAAAATAACTGTTTATTGCTTCTTATGTTATGAAATGATTAATTATTATATACATATATTTTAAATTTTCCTGGAATTAGTTTTAAAAGTCATTAATGAATTCAATGTATAGAAATGCAATTTCAAATGAAAATATATATTTTGAATGTTTCAACGAGAACAATTGCTTAATGCCTTTTTTGTTGTGAACTTATAAATTATATATTAACTGATTCTATTCTATGAATAAATTAAATCTTCAGAAATAAAAGTTCAAATCCTTCATATGGAAAAGGTAACCTCCATCTTATGTAAGATTGTAGTATAGAAGGAATCGTTATTTGATCAAATACTGGATATGATTTGTATAATACAAGTTTATTTGTATTTAAAATACTTCTATTCCAATTTTATAATTTTCGAAATGATTGCGATGTTGTGAGATAATTATCTGAATAATCTCCAAACTTATATGTAAATGTGTTCTAAGTTTCTATGGAATTAGTTAAAATATTATGAATAATTGAAATTTTCAGAAAAATATAAGATAGAAGTTATTTTGCTGTTTCAATGCAAATAATATTGTTGATTGACTTTTATGTTCTGAACAGATGACTCAACTATTATTAACTATTGAATGATTTATTATTTTCAAAAAAGTGAATTACATAAAGATTTACTTTGCATTGTTTTCAATTAAGTCACATAAATTGATTATTTACATTAAGGTTATGTGATTTAATATTGGCTGCTATTTTTATGATAAAAATGTATCTTTTCTTTAATATATCTCCATTACAATGATATAATTTTTTCAAAATGTTTGTGATGTTGTGCAGTGAGTATCCGAATTCAATTTTCAAAATTATATATGCATATATTTCAATTTCTCCTGGTATTACTTTGGAAGGTTATTAATAATTTAAATTGATAACATAAATTGATTATTGACTTTGCGATGATCTGAAATGTTTATCTGAATTCAATTTCCAAAATTATATGTACAAATGTTTTGATTTTTTATGAAATTTGTATAAAATATTATTAGTAATGTAAATTTAAGTAATGCAATTAAACATTTTGAACATTTTAATTCAAAATTGATTGAATATTTAAATGAAAATAATTCTGTGATGCTTTTTGTGTTTTTAAATGAGTGATTAATTATTGATTCTACTAGAACTTGAATTTTCTGGAATTTTTTAAAAAGCTTATCAATAAATCAAAATATTCAGAAATGAAGTTAAAAATTGAAGAAAAAAAATATGGAGTAGAAATAATTTGATTGTTTCGATGAAAATAATTGCTTGAGGGTTTTTATGTTGTGAGCTGTTTAATTAATTATTAGCTGATAATTTTAACCACAAAATTGAATTACATAAAGATATAATTTAAATTGTTTGAAATTCAGAATCATAAATTGATTATTTACTTCCAGGTTTAGTAATTGAATACTGGATATAATTTGCATAATAAAAGTTTATTTAAATTTGAAATACCACTAATTACATTATTGTTTAAATGATGCTGATGTTGTGAAACGAGTGTCTGCATTCAATTTTAAAAATTATATGTGAATATGATTTTATTTTCTCTGAAATTAGTTGGGAGGTTACTGATATATTAAATTTTCAGAAATGATAGTGAATTTTTTTCTCATTGTAGTATACAAATTATTACAATGTTTGAATGAAAAATATAGTTGAATGTTTGTCATGTTATAAACAGATTAATTAATCATTAGCTGATTATATTTTTCAACAATTTTAAATTACATGATGATTGAATTTCAATTTCTTTTGATTAGGTAACATAAACGGATTATTTACTTCAAGGTTATATAATTGACTATTGACTATACATTGTATAATAAGAGTTTGTTAATGTTTAAAATACCTCTATTCCAATTATATATTTTTTTAAATTTTTTGATTTTGCGAAATAAGTATCTGAATTTTCATTTCGAAATTATGTGCACATATATTTTAATTCTCTCTAGAATAGTTTAAAGCGCTATTAATAATTCAAATTTTCAGAAAAATATGACGTTAAAATTATTTCAATGATTCAATGAAAATAATTCTTCACAACTTTTTGTATTATAAAATCAAGAATTTGATTGGTCAAGGAATTTGAAGGAATAAATAGTGATTCGAAAATTGGGTAAAGGAGAAAAATGAACCCAAAAGTTGGCGCGCGCTTGCGCGCGCACATAATAGTCTAGTATATATTACATGTTGTACGGAAATTGACAGTAAAGTGTAAGTCGAAACGCTGATGCGCATTCTGAAAGTATTGCTTCTAAAAATTTATATTTTTTGTTTAAATTTATACTACATTTCTACGATGAAGTACCAGTATCTGCAACATATTCTTAAGTGCAGCTTTCCAACATTTTAACTTTTGTGAAATCTTGTATTTTTTACTAAAGATTTGTAATTTTTTACAATAATTAACGTAAAATTAGGAGCGTTTTGAGGACGCCAAACACCACAATTAAGAAAAATAGAATCCTGTAGTTTGCACATTCTTCTACCAAGAAGTACATGTTTCAGCAAAAAATTACAGTTGTAGAAATTTTGTACTTTCTTGTAAAAATTTCTTCCACGAAGGTATTATATCTTATTTCACAATTCCACAAAAATAGTTTTTATGAACTTAAAACACATTGTTTTATGATAAAAACTTCTTATTTTTTAGTGATTTTTAAAAGATTTCTAACTAGCAGACGCACCTGCATTCAAAACCAATTGATCGATTCCGATAAAACTTGACATGAATATATTAAGTAGGGTGTAAATTGCCGCTTTTACAGGAAAACAAAATTTCAACATGCAGACACAAACCTATTATGAACTAATTATATCGATTTTTACCAGATTCTTGGAGAACATTCTTGTAAATAATTATTCTGTAAGTTTGAATGATATCACATGAAAATTGAATAAAAATTTGAAGAAAAAAAAGTGCTCAAGTCGAGTGTAGGTAACAATTTTAGTGCACTGCTCTCAGAAGAATTATTACTGTATGCGAATTTGTTCGTTATTTGCCAAATTATTTATTTATTATTTTATGGGATTTATCATCTCCGAACAATTCTTCATTCTGCAGTTTCAAAATAAATAGGCTAATATGTATTTTTAATTAATTACACTTTTTATAATTTATTATTCACTCCGACGCATTTAATTGATGTCATTAAAACCAGTCTTTCAGAACCTATCATTAAGTTTATATTACAAGTTTTCACAATTTTTCAAATCCACATGGTTCACTAACCTATCATGCAAGTTTTTTTCTCGGTAATAAATGAACGAGCTAAAATCCTTTTTATACCAACTAATTTGGGTTAATTAATCAAAGTTCATTCACATTCAAACATAAAATTATATTACTGAGTAGCGTAAAGTACAACTTTCAGAAAATGCAAGACCCTGTTCTCCTACATTTTTCCTCTTTATCTAAAAACCAACTGCGTACAAATTTGAGCTTGAACAAAAAAAAATCTACAGGTCTACCAAAATTGGCCGACAAGACCGAAGAAAACATTTTTTTTTCTTGATTTACTTCAAAATTATTGGCTGTATTGAAAAATTGTTTCACTGAAAGTTGGAGATGTTTGTAAAATATATTTGTCTTGATGTATTATTTTTTTAGTGAAACAATCCTTCTCGAGAATAATCGAAATAGGGTGAAAAACGTCAAAAGTTCTTTTTATATATCTTTCAAAATCATTTGACATTTCTTATTTTTCTTACAAGTTTTCCAAATATACCTGCATCACTGCAGACTGGTGGATTGTTGTGATTGCTGCATTTGACTGAATAGTGGAATGCGCAAGCAACGCTGCCATGTTTGCCACAACCTTTCAAAATTTAAAAGAATAAAGATAAAAACATAGAATGTGAAATTCTCTTGTTTTTCATTGGAGTGAGCATTACGGTCAATTACGATCAATGATTCTTAAAATTAAATTTTGCAATTTTAAATATTTTTGATGAATATTGTCAACCAAGATTTGTATGAAGCTTGAACGTCTTGAGTTGAAAACCCTTTTTAAATACTGTTTTACGACTTAATTTTTTCGGAAAGATGCACAGAACTAAAACACAGCTATTCCAAAAATTAGGAATTAAAAAAAAAAGTTCTTAAAGATATGTAATTTTTCAATTTTGAACCTTTAAGCAATGCTGGGAGATAATAATAAATATTTTTTAGTACGCGTGCATTTTTCAATGATATATAATTTTATTGTTTACTGAATTATTATATACTCATGACTTTGGTGGAGGCTCGAAATTTTTCAAAAACAATTTCATAAAGTTTTTATTTTTCTCTTAATTTTTCACTTTACTTATGTGTGATCGACTACATAACATCTGGTAGACCGTTCGAAGAAAGGGTTCGAAAGTTCGCTCAAGAACTCAGTATCTTGAATCACACACTGAACAAGTCAAAGCTGCTGACAATCAAGTAGCATATTATTGACAAAAGACGGCTGTTATCTGACGCAAGGAGGAGAATACAGAAGAGGGAGAGATGGATCAGGGAGAATCAACAGTTTCTTACTGACCCATCCCACCTTTTCAGCGATTTGCCTGTTTCTGTCCAAAATCCACCCAAACCCAAGTAGGTAGAGACTTTTTGGAGAAAAGTATAAAAGATCCCGAAAACACTGAAGTTGAAAGAAGATACTGACAATATCTTCCGCTTCGAGGAGTTTTGCGACCACATAAAATGTGAGGAGGAATGTCCATTAATCACTGTCGAAACGATGAAAAAAGCACTTAGAATCACGAAGAACTTTTCCGCTGCTGGACCAGATTTTATCAAGAGCTTCTGGTGGAAGAAGTTTACTTCTACACACCAACATTTGGCCCGCATATGCATTTCATATTTAAAGTAGGAGACGCCCATTCGCAGTGGCTGGTGTTAGGACGCACTACAGTACTACACTCCTACCGAAAAAAGGCAACTTGTCCAACCCAGAGAATTACAAGCCAATAACTTGTTTCAACACACTGTATAAGATCTTTACAGCTGTCCTAAACAACAGGATTGTTCGACTAATTGAGTCTGGTTAGCGAGAGATGTGCGAACAACGTGGCTTCAAAAAAAGGTAGCAGGCTGTCGAGAGAACCTGCTAATTGACAGGTGTGTCCGTGAAGACGCTGCAACTCATCAACACGTCCTGTCAATGGCCTGGATTGACTACCGGAAAGCTTCTGATTTAACCTCTCACAGACTTAGCATCTGTCTGTTGGAAAGCTTGAAGGTGCATCCATGCATAATGAGATGCATAGGGAGATTGATGCCTATTTGGAAAACTAGATTTACTATCTCATCTAGGAATTATCGTCTGACGACAAACAACGTCACCTTCCAGAGGGGCGTCTTTCAAGGGGATAGTATGAGTCCTTTGCTTTTTTGCATCACACTTCTGCCTCTATCTCTCGCACTACGAAATTCTCCTGGATACCTCTGTGGCGACACTAATCAGCGTGAGCATAAGGTCACTCATGTATTTTATATGGATGACCGAAGATCTATGCCGCTGGTAAAAGCAAACTTCAAACTGCTATTAATATCTACAAGAAGTACACAGGAGAGATTGGGATGGACTTTGGATTGGACAAGTGTGCCAAAATAATGTAAAGAAAAGAAAGATTACTGGTGTTCCCAAGGACCCTGAGCATGTGGATATAAGTGTTATTAGACATCCTGATACTGGAAAAACCTATACATTCCTGGGCGTGCCTCAATCCGCATTCAGGACGTAACATCAGTGAAGGAGTCTCTCCGGGGCAGATACAAGCATCTTCTTCGACAGATTTGGTCTTCCAATCTGTCGGCGGTGAGCAAGGTATCTGCGGATAACATGCTTGCCGTCCCGGTTCTACTCTACTCGTTTGTGGTGGTTTAATGGACGAAGAACGAGCTTAAGGCCCTTGATATCACCACACGTAAGATCATCCATATGCATAAAAGCTTGCATATCAATTCGTCAGGTCCGCGATTAGACATTTCACGCCATTGCGGCGAGACCCTTGGCCTGAATTTTGACATCAGAAGTGAGGAAAGTGCATTACTTCATCTGGATGCGCCACTTCTCAAAGCGGAAGTGTAGAAAGCAGAGGTTGAAATTTTTCACCAACAGCTACTTGATAAGAAAATGCATGGAAACATTCACTGAAATGTAGGAAAACAGTCCTTCACGAAGGAGCAAACTTTTGCGTTCCACAGATCATCAAGGCTTCATTAAAGTACAGAGGGTCTTATTTTTGCATGCCAGGACGATGACATTCCCAACTTAGCATACCGTGACCGCATTTTTTGTGAAGGAGTTCCCAGCTCAGTAAATTCAATGAATTCCATGAATTTCGTGAATGCCGTGAATTCCATGGACTTCTTGAATTCCGTGAATTTCATAAATTCCGTTAATTCCTTGATTTTCATGAATTCCGTGAATTCCGTGAATCGCACAAATTTCTTGAATTCCACGAATTTCTTGCATTCCATGAATACGCGCGCTCAACCCACTATCTTGCTGGAGCGTGACGCGTAACATGACGCGTAACGTAACGATTTTTATGGATTCATTCTTCATGCAAAAATGCCGTACCGCGCACTAATAAGTTTCACTTCAAAAATATAAATCCATTTTTCAGTGATCTAGGTTGAAGTATTTTTGACCACTCTTTCAGAAATATTGCGAAAAGGCCTAATTGGCCTTGGTTTCTCCCAAGATTTGAATTCAGAAAAAATTAGTCATAATAATTTTCAAACGTCCATCTTGCCTTGCCTTCAATTCTGATTCAAAAGTAATGAGTTCCTAATTTTTCTGACGATGTTTTGATTTTTCATTTCAAGGTATTTTCTTCAACACGTATGATGAAAAATTAAATTTTTTAAAAATACGACGCAAGGTACGAAAAAAGATGAATGAACAAAAATTTTGCATTGCGCATTCATTTTTGAATATAAAAACAAGACAATGAAAATACGTCTTTTTCAATACTAATGCATATTATGAATTAAAGTAATATAAATGTTTTAGAATAATATCCATTTTTCAGGGTAACTGAGAATAAAAATTGATCCAAAATGAAGAACAAATAATAAAGTCATCATGATGAATGACATTTGTACTGGATTTGGCAATATGTGAATAATCAATCCCAGACCGAGGGACATGAATAAATGTAATATACATTTGTTATAATAGTGCTGAATATAATGTAGGAAAGTTCGCATATCGCATATCGCATATCGCATAGGAAAGTTCGAGATGCGTGATGAGAATGTGTTTGTTAAAGCCAAAGGAGCTTTAACGAAAAGAATTCACAATCACCAAATGACAGTTGTCGATGCTTTAACCATTAATCTTGAGAGGTCTGTGCAAAAATGTGGAAGGAGTACAAAGACAGAGATAAATATATGATAGAGCGCGAAATGCGAGAACTGCAAGTCGCGCGCGCAGCGCGTGATGAGAATGATGGTTTCGATTAAATGATTTTTTTAGATAGGACTTGTTCTGTCCCAATGTTTGCTCTTGGACATATAGCACGAGTCTATAAAAATAAGCAGATTAGTTTAATGCCCAGTTCCCAAACATTTCAATTTAAGGATTGTTTCCAGGAATCTGTAATTTAGTGTACCAAAAAAAAATCAAAGTGGTGAACCCCTCGGCAGGGGCGAATCAAAGTATTTAAATTAGCTGTGGCTAGTCGTCCAGCTTATCAGGATGAGAAGCGAATATCTTGCCAACTTGACCACCAATCAAGTTGGCAAGATATTGGCCAGATCTGAAAAAGAGAAGTCGTGATTGGTCAGAAAAAGCTGCGATTTAAATGACAAGTACTCTATGTAAAAATTGAGGAAAGTAATAAGTTAAAGCAGTAAGCAGTAATTTACAATATAAATCATAAAGGATGACCTATTCACTGTTCCCGCATAATTTTTCTGGTTATCTTTATGACACCTTTCTGTCATCTATAGTGTATAAATATGGCAAAACCTTGGAGTTCATTAAATTATATGTCAATTATTGTAAATTATGCGTAAAAAATGATGAAAGTTTCTTGATTTGCTTGGGGAACGTAATTCCCCGGACATGTGAAACTAATGTTCTTCTTATCATTAATTATGAAAGTACATCCTCTCGAGAAACATTGCGATACAAATTAACATATCGGGAAACGAGCGCAAAGCGATTTATTTAATCTAGAGCCATGGAATTAATGACTGACATTTGCAATGATAATTTTTCCATGTTCACCTTTATTGAAACACCTTCGACCGCAATTACACTCTAATAAAATCGATTTGTTGAACATTATAGAACGAGGGTCATGCGTCACACTTTTATTCAAGAGTCTATCTAAGATTTTGGTTCACAAAAGAGTGCTATATTTTTTCGAGGAGAATTTGAAAATGTTACAACAATTTATAAAGTGTAGCTTTTTTTATTTTATCTTATCATAGTGGGTTGTGACATATGTATAGAGACATGCCATGATGGCTCATTCTCCAATCTCTTTGTTTGTCGGACTCAGCTTTTTTTTCTAGGGTTATTTTCAAGATCATTTTGTTAAAATATCTTCCTTATTTCGACCGGCTGCTCAATAATAAACCTTGACGAATTAAAGAGGACGATCAATTACATGAATGGTTTAATTTTAAATCCATAAAGTTGGGTTTTAGCGTGATCAACAATGAAAATGTGAGATGGAGCGATGTATCCTCCATTACGCACATGCTTAAGTAGAAAGGCTAAAAAGTAATCATTTTTGAAGCTAAATTCCTCGTAAATTAATACCGCTAAAGGGTCTAAAATTTCCACAGAAAACGTTTTTCATATTTCTGTATCATATATTTTAAATTCAGTTTCTAAAGTACGACTACATAGCGACGCTCGATCCTCCTTAGTACTAAGTCGCTACCATTATCTATGGCAGCTTCACTTAAATCGAGGGAGAAGCAACTTTGATAATTTGCAAGAACGCTTGGTCATTCAAAATGGTAATCCAGTGTAATCTGCTTAATCCAGCTTAATCCAGGGTAATCTACTTGTAATCCGAGGTAGATTTCAGTAATTCAGAATGCAAGTCAGGGGCCGTACTTAAATTACGTGACGGGTTATAGGCCCTTTCTGAGACCCCCCCCCCTCATCCTGTAACAAACTGTAACAAAATATTTCGCCCCCCCCCCAACATTTCTGGCAGGAAAATTAGTTTCCAAAAAAATTTTACTAGTTATTGCTAGTAGAATTAGGCAGGATGTCCGATAACTTCATTTTCAAAATTTCCTTTTTTTCCTTATCTAATTTTCCATTTTCCTTGATCATTAATATTCAAATACCAGCATTTTAATCTTGGAATACTTTTAACATAGAATCTTTTATAAACGGAATAAAACAGTATTTCAGATTAAAATATTTAATTTTCGAATTTATTCATTTATTTTAAACAAAAAATGTCTTTTCTACTATAAAAGATGGCTTTTTCAACAAAATACTTGAGATTTCAACAAAATAATTAAATTTTCAACATAATAGTTGAATTTTCAGAATTTTCAAATAAAAAAGGTCAATCCTGAGAAAATGGTGGAGTTACATTTTCACTTAAAAAATTAATTTTAAGCGAAAAAAAGAGATTCTTGCACTGATCTGTTAAATTTTTAACCAAAGACATAAGCCTTCAATGAAAAAAATAATTTTTAATGTAGTTTAACTTTTGCCTAAATAGTTGAATTTCCAATTTAAAAAGATTGATTTTCAGCAAGATAGTTAAACTTTCAACCAAAGGAATGAATTTTCAAGTAAACATATAACGCTTAAAAAAATATTTCTTAACAAAGTGATTCAACCAAATCATTCAAATGAAGTAGTTGAATACCCAAGCAAAGAAGAATAATTTGTAACCAAAAAGTTGCATTTTCATAAAAAGAAGGAATTTCCACCATATCAGATGAATTTATAAATCAAAACAAAGAATTAAAAAAATAGTTGAATTTTCTATCAAAAAAGATTTTAGGTGACTTTTCACGATCAAAATATGAATCGTTAACCAAGAAATAAGTTTCTACGAAAAAAATTAAATTTTCAATCCAAAAAGACGAATTTTCATACAAAAAGAATTTCTTTTTAACAAAATTGTTGAATTCTATTCCCAATAGTTACATTTTCATGCAAAAAATATGAAATTTCTCTTGAAACAGATGAATTTTTATTTGAAAAAAAATTTGAAAAAATAGTTGACTTTTCATCCAGAATAGATTCCAGTTGACTTTTTGAGATCAAATTATGAATTTCAACAAATAAGTTTTCACGAACAAAATTGAATTTTTTATCCAAAAAGCCGAATTTTTCCAACAAAAAGGGTGAATTTTTTACGAAATAGTTTAATTCTTCACCAAATAGTTGAACTCTTATCCAAGAAAGATAAAATTTGTACTAAAACAGATGAATTTGTAATAAGATAAGGACAAGCTTTTTTTGAAAGTTGAACGTTCACCAAGAAAGCTTTCAGTTCATTTTTTAACACCAAAATTTAATTTTTGAATTTTCATCCAGAAAAGATTCCAGTTCTCTTTTCAACACCAAAATATTAACTTTAACCAAAAAGTAAATTCAACCAAAAAGTATGACTTTTCAACAAAATTGTTCAATTTTAAACCAAACCGTTGCATTTTTATCCAAGAGTGATTTAATTTCTGCTGGAGCAGGTGAATTTTGAAATCACAACAAAAATTTCAAAAAAGAGTTAAATTTTCAACCACAGAGTTGCATTTTTGTCCAAGAAAAATGAAAATTCTACTAAAACAGGTGAATTTTTAAATCAAAAAGACAAATTTTAAAAGAAGAGTTGAATTTTCATCCAAAAGGATTTCAATAGACTTTCCTACAGAAAAATGCAAATTTCAAACAAAAAGTAAATTTTCTAGAGAATAGTTGAATTTTCAACGAAATAGTTGCATTTTTTTCCAAGAAAGATGATTTCTACTTAAAAAAAAGATGAAATTTTAAATTAAAGAGACGAATTTTCAGAAAAAATATGTTTCATTCAAAAAATATTTCAGATGACTTATCAACAACAAAATATGAATCTTAAACAAAAGGTTAATGTTATACGAAAAAAGTTGAATTTTTACCCCTGAAAGACAAGATTTTAACAAAACAGTTGAATTTGCAAAAAAAAATTATGTCCTTCTAAGAAAATTGTTAAATTTTCAACCAAATAATAAAATTTATAACTAAAAAGATGTTCTTCAGGAGAAAGTTTTTGCGAATTTGTGAAAATTACATACATTCGTGAAGGACCCCCTTCCGTAAAAAATCGTAACAAAATGTCTCACCGCCCCCCCCCCCCGCCCGCTAAATGTATGTACTTTCTTACAAATTTGACTTTTTTGGTAGAAAATCAATCTTTTTGGTTGAAAATTCCACTGTTTGGTAAAAAATGTATATGTTTTCTTAAATTTCTTGTTGTTAAAATTTGTCACTTTTGTAGAAAACTCATACGTGGTTGAAATTTCATTTTTGTTGTTGTTGAAAATTCATCTAATTCAGTAAAGAATTCAAATATTTGGTTAACAATGAACTTCTATGTCGAAAATGAAAATAAAAAAAAAACATGAAAATTAAAATGAAAAAAATACTTTGTATAAAATTAAACTATTTCTTTGAAAAATTATTTCACATTTTTGGTGGAAAATTGATCTTTTTGAGTTGAAAATTCAAATACATTGTGGAAATTTTTTTTTTCAAGTTCACATATTTTGTTTAAAATTAGTCTTTTCGGTAGAAAATCAATCTTCTTGGTTGGTAATTCGTGTTTTTGAATTGAGTAATTCAATATTCGGTTGAAACTCAATTCACTTTGTTGAAATTTAAAAAGTTTTTCAGAAAAGTAATCTTTTTTGCTTGAAATTACATAATCCGGCGTAATCCACCAACGCTGGACCGCTGATATAAAAAAATGAAAAATTGCATATTATTTTTGAAAAATTTCAGTAATATGCCATTCGGAATTGATTATCATTTGGAAAATCTTTTATTTTTTTTAGATGGGCTCCCTTCAACAGCAATCAGTTCTGAAGGGATACTGCACTTCTCCCAATGAGGAAAGACGCCTGATTCACAAAATTCTAAGCGAAACTTCAACAAAGTATCCGAAACGTACAGCAATTCTCTTTGAAGGTAGATATAAGAAAAAAATATTAATTAAAGGCTACTAAATCTTGATTTTTTTTCGCTAATATGTAATTTCTAAATTATTATAGATGACAATGGACAGGAAATTTCTATATCGTACGAACAATTGAATAAAACAACTGACAAACTTGCTAAAACCCTTCGAAGATATTGCAAACCTTCTAATAATTCCGAAAATATAATTGCGGTTTGCATGAAACCGACAGAACGGTTACCAATTATTCTGACCGCAATTCTGAAATCAGGAATGGCTTATTTACCATTGGACTCTGAATTTCCTGTGGCAAGAATAAAACATATTTTGCAAGAATCCGAACCGGCTATGGTTATAATCGAAGAAGGAGGTAAGTCACGTTTCATGGACAAAGTCTGGAAAACAAAACTCTAATTAAAGATGATTTTCTCTTTAAAAGAAATAATAACATAAATTCAAAATATTTATATTCATAATAATTTTTATTTAAAGTATTTTGAACTCTCTCTGAGATAGGTTGTTAGTTCTAAATTTATTCTGCAGACCGATTTTGTATAAAATCGGGCAGTCTGACACTGGTGTTATCACGGAATTTTTGGTGGCTTAAATATATCGTTTTTCGTGTCCCTTTGGTGAAAAAATACTGCCACACATTTTATTTTATTTGTGAAGAATTGTCCGTTTTGGGTTTTAAAATTAACTTTCGCAGTTTCCAGTTTTTTCAATACCAATTTCAGGGAAAAAATCATCTTACCCTAAAAACTATATTTTGTTTATTGAAAAGTACTACAGAAATTTTTCAAGTATATCCTCCTTATATTGAAGAAAATATTTGGTGCATATATATTTTTGTAAAACTGAAAACTACGAAAATTTATTTTTAGACCTAAAAAGGCAGAATGGAACCTATAAAAAATAAAAAAGAAGAAGAAATTTAGGAAGAAGCGCTTGCAAAATTCACAAAATAGCATGCATTTTTGAAAAAAAAAATAAAAAATAAAAAGTGAGTATTTCCAGAAAACTTACCTTTGATTCTTTTTGGAATTCATAGTAATATGAGGAAGATATACTGTTAGATTCTTCCTCGCTGAACTATTATCCTTAATGTAAATAAACTTTTTTTTATGATATAAAATAAACTCTTCAAAATATGAATTCTCTTTGTAAACATTCTTAGATTTATGTATCAATGAAGCTAAAATCATTTATTGAAGTTTCCGAAATTTCAAATTAACGAAAAAAATAAAACCATCGAAAATATTTAGTAAAAAAAGAACATATTCCGAAAGTAAAAGTTAAGAAAACTAGGAAAATTAGAAAATATAGAATTTTTGAAATTTTGAAACCAGAATTTTCAAAATCCCAAAATTTCAACTACAAGACAAGAATTTGTTAATTTCCAAAACGTCAATTTCCATCAAAAAAAAAAGTATTTAAATTGAATATCTTTTATGTCCTGGAATAATATTTTATTTTATATCGTGCATACTATAATTTGAAATTATCAACGTATACCTCTTAAATAAACATAAATTAAACGGATAAAAATATGAAATATATTGGGGGGGGGGGGTGCTTGAAACCTCGGTTGTTTTCAATTATCGAGAATTTTCTAATTTCAGAAATAAAAATTCTGGAATTCCGAAAATTCGGGTTTTAAGATCTCGGTAATTTTGTAATTTCGGGAATATTATCATTCCATGAATTGGGCATTTCTGATTTTCCTAAATTCGTTCAATTTTAATGTCGTTAATGAACATTCGCGGTAGTTTTATTTTTTTTTTATGATTTGAAATTTCGGGCATTTTTGTCTTTCGCTAACTCGGTAATCAAATTTTCGGCATTTTTCAGCATTCAGGATTTTTGTTTTTCGGAAAAATGATCTCATACCGATGAGATAAAACTCACAGTATATTTTGCTGATATGAATACGGATCTAAAAAAATAAGAAAAAATCAAAGGTGGACTTTTTGAGAAAATTTAGTTTTATTCAAAAATGTACGCCATTCTGATACTTTTGAAAAACTTGAGTTTCTTTAAGGAATTTGAAAGAGCGCCGATTGCACTGCAAGCTGTCAAAAGGAAAAATATTCTATATCTGTTTGATTTCAAGATACAACTTTTCTAACGAAATTTTTGTTAATTTTTTCAGAATTCAATTAAACATGGAAGTAGTCCTAAGTTCGTGAACAAATTTTTTCGTTGTAAAAAACACAATGACACGTTCCACATATTTTACATAGGGAAACATTATATTTGACAACGGAAGGCAGCTAATTGTGAATTTTAGTTTCGGTTTATAATTTCTGTAACAAAATCTCATTAACTGAGTATCAATTTTTCAAGGCAGTAATATGGGATTTTCGCAATTTTCGAGAAAATCGACTTTGCAATATTCGCCGCAGGCCACATAGAGTATGGAGAAAAATACTTCGAATCGGCTGACAGCTCAGGCAATAACGCTTCGGGTTCATATCCGGAATATTGAATTAGGCTTCTGTTTGTGAGATAAATTTTTGTACCGCATTGCAAAATGTGTCCAGTGAGATCGCGAAGAGATCAATTTCTTGCTGTGTGTTTGTGCAAAACTTATTGAGATTTGCACACATAGTGTACAATGACGATTGATTAAACAAAGCTGGAGATAGAAAAATTTGTTCTCTACTATGCGTTAGATGCTCAGTAACTAGGTTAGGCTTGAGAATTGGTAATACTTTCTCCTGAATTTCAAAACAGTCCATTATTTCTCGAATTATTTTAAATAAAAATGCAATACTAGGACATGCCTGTCCTTCAGCACAGAAACATTAAATCTTTTCCTTATAGTGGAAATATCATGACCAGATCAATCAATCAAGCTTTGACCTTACTAGCGAGTTAAATAGCATTTTCATGGTATCAGTATTTCTAAAGTGCCTACATATTCGTAACAAAAATTCAAGAAATTTATTTGCGCTCGCTACCATTCTTTCAATGTGGATTTTAGATGTAAAGCAAGGATCGAAATTTAAGCCAAGATCAATTACAGTGAATATTCTCTCCAGCTCAACTCAATTGATTGTGTGTTGAAATCAATAGATAGTGCTGCATTACGGGTTCTAACAAATGACATAATTTTACATTTTTGAATGTTCAATTTCAATTTGTTGACGTTAAACCAATTAGAAAATTTATTGAGGTTATTTTGTAGATTTTGACATGAGTTGCGGTTAATTATTGGAATTGACAGTTTAACGTCATCAGCGTAGAAATATTGAAAAGAGTCAAGTAAAATTGAGAGGTCATTTATGCACACCACAAAAAGTAGATCACATGATCTAATTTATCAAATGCCTTCGTTAGGTCTGTGCAAATGACATCAACCTGTTTGTGTAATTCATGTCCCTTTGATGAGAGAAATTTATATACTACAGTTGCTATTTTGTCATGTACACAAATTTCAAAGATCAGTTATAATCCACATGATATGATATAGGTCTGTAGTTACTGACTTCTGAATTATCACCTTTCTTCCATACTAGACATATTCGAGTTTTTCTCCATATTTTTGGAGAGTGACCATTTCTTAGAGACAAATTAAATATAATTTGTAATGAAGGTAATAAAAAGTTAAAACAACCGTTGAGTAGTGTACCAGGAATTTCATCAGGACCACCTGTTTCCTTATTTGGGATTTTGTTAAAAAAATTCAAAATGTCTTGACTAGTGATCAATGTAACCGGAGTGTAGAAGTGATCGGGAGATAGGTCATTTGGTAGATTATATTGATGCGAGAGTAATGCAATGTTAGTTTGATTCATTAGCTTATCTTCCCAATCTGGTGGTAACAAGTTAGTAGGGTTATAAACTTTATAAAAGTATCCATCAAGATCATTTACAATATTGCTAGAGTCTGTAGCCTCTTTTCCTTCATATGTCATTATACCTGGGATTCCAGATGTACGCTTCAGGTTGTTCACATAGGTCCAGAATAAAGATGGTCTGATCCTAATATTTTCCTCTGTAGTCTCATTGTACTCTTTGTGCGAAGATTTAACACTCATCTTAATTTCACTCTTCATCGTTGTTGATAGATGTAGGTAATATGGATGAGTCTCATAAAGCATTTGTAGTCCATCAATAATTCAGATGCACGCTCAACTAATATTACATTTTCTAGAAAAGTCCAGTCGATGTTATGCATAGCAACACATAATTTACTAATGTCAGCTTTTCTAAAATTTAAGTCATTTGAATTGCTGTTATCTATAATGTATCGTATTTGTGAAGGTGGCTCTGTGTGTAGATTGAGCAAAAGAGACGGGTGACATTTATCTTCAGGAATAATTGGATTGCTACATCTAGTCAATATAATCGAGTAGTTTACGAGAACTAAGTCCAGATATGACTATTTTGTAAGACGGTGGACAAATTAACCCAAAGTCCAAAAATTCCTTACCAACAAAGCCCAAGGCTAGAAATATCTAACCCAGAAGCCCCTAACTCACAAACCCCTCACCCACATACCGAAACCCTTTCAGGTTGAAGGTTTGTGTGCTTGGGTTTGAGGATTTGTGGGTAAGGGGTTTTTGGGCTCGAGCTGAATACCAGTTTCAACAATCAGGAGTCAAGACAGAAGAAGCATTTAATGAAAATTTAACTAGCGCAAAATAATTTTATTATTTTTATCTTAATTAGATACTAAGCTTATCATATTATTATTGTATATAGCTTATCTAAATCTCCTTTCACTGGACAGGGCAGACAAACAACCTTCATTCTTTTTACCTCGTGGGCGGCAAGTGACCTGATCACTTCCTCCCTAACGCCTCCACTCCCCCTTGATCAATATCACATATGGTCATTGTCAGAGCAACATGGTACAACTGCATTTCAGCTACTTTTCAGGAGGGACAGAAAACATATTTGAAATGCTCATGGTTGAGTACATTAGTAGTTGACTTCATTAGCAATTGTGACGTCACTAGTGGTCCAAATAAGAAACTAGCTTCACCACTCGGCCCGGCGTGAAATTTTGAATCTAGAACGGTGCCTAACTCAAAACGGACAAAACTGAAGTTGTGCCATGTTGCTTTGACGACGATATAAATAGGAACACTGACTGACTGTGCTCTTCATCTGTACTTTATACTAGAGATGTAAGTAAAAACGGCATTCATGATATCCAAAATCAGACCCTGTCAAGTGACAGTACTGACGTTTCGCCTTTCACTGCAATGTAGGCAGTCATCTAACTCGTTTAAGGTCCTTTTGAGACCCAGATCGTATTCATGCAGCAACGAAACTTTATTTCTAAATAATACCTTAGTTTCTAGTAATGACTGGTGGGGTGTTCTGTTTGGTTCTTCATGGTTCTGATCACTGGAATTCCATCCCTTTAAATTAGTTTGAGATTCAATTTTCCTTTGGTTTTGCGTTCGTTGACTTTGCTTTGCCTACTGATACTGCAGTAGTTGCATAGGAGTTCTGTCCACAGACATTCTCATATTTCGAGGCAGTTCCTACTCCTCCGTTGGTCTTCGTTTTCTGATAAATGAACACATAATCTCCTGAGCTATTTCTTCTCGCTGAAACATTATCGTCATTGGTCTTGGCATGAGATTATCAATAGAGTGCTTGCCTATGCGGAATACTTTGATTATATCATTGACAAGGTTGGCTCTTGACAGCACCCTTAAGATTTCCATGATTGACTTTAAATCATTTGTATGACTTGAAATTGGGTTATTTTCTACAAGATTAAATAGAATGAGGGTTTTCTCACACTTATTTCTGCGTTCAAACTCAGTCATACAGGCCGTAGTGTAATCTGGGCCATGACTTCCACCAGCTGCCACTCCATCTAATTTACAAGTGTGATCACTCTTTCTTCTTGGTGCTGTAGCCGGGAATCTATCAAATCTATTTTCAATGTCATAGATGAAGCAATGTTATTACGAGACTTTTGAAATGCATCTATACGTCAGTTTGTTTCTGTAATTCTACCAGCAAGCACTTGAACATCAGTGGAGAGCAAATCAACAGAGGCCTGAACTTTGTCTAAATTTGGTACAATTTAGCACTTTCTTTCTATTGCCGGGTCAACCACTTCCTTTAAAGCCCTCATCATCATTTCGAAATCAAATGTAGTTCTATCTCTATTAGTTTCCATAGAAGGGTTTTGCCTAGAACCGCATCAACGCGAGAACCTGTTTACCACACTGTCCATAGGCACCCGCGGTAGTATCAGGAACCAGTATAGCAAGAACATTGGCTAATCCTTGTGTTCTGATTCGTGTTTTGAAGCTATCCGTAGCTTAGAGTCCCCATTTTACTCAGAAAACACCATTTTACTCAGAAAAATTCAATTCACTCAAAATTCAAAAAGATAATATGATATTTCAAGTTATTATGATTTCTTTCAATAATCTTCCAAAATTATCCAAAGAGTCATTTTTCAAAAATCTTTTTTCCACGGAAAAACTGATGTTTTTTAAAATTTTATCATGTTTTTCGCCAACAAATTTATTTTCTAACAATATTAATATTTGTATTCCGTACCCTCCGAAGCAAATATCTCTTTTATGAATCAAAATTCTGTTTGAAAATTCTGATTAAAAATACGATTTTTCCTCTAAGAAACATCGCCTGTACTTCTGACTTCAATCAAATTGGTAAACATTATGAAAAAATTAACAATATTCATAGGAAATAAATTTTTTCGCTAAAAACATGACAAATTTGAAAACATTCAGTTTTTCAGTGAAATAAGAATCAAACCATTATAATTTGCATACTTGTTGATGATTATTGAAGGAAATGGTATTTATAAACATTCTGGTATATCAGAAAATAATTCATAGAAAAATTGCCGGCAGCGAGAATCGAACGCGGAACCTTCTGACTATGAAACCGAAGCGCTACTGTCCAAACTAGCGGCCGAGTAGTATATTTTGAAGTCGATTTTATCGAAAACGGCCAGAAAATCAATCCTCAGGTAATTAATCGAAACTAAAATTTACAATTGGTGATCTCTCCTTGTTAGCCTCGAATTTTTAAAATATATAATTAGGGGTATACTTCCAAATAGGTCACTTGAGAATATTGACTTGATAATTGGCCTAGGGGTTTCTTTTAGACCCTAGTTAAAAGTACTGAGAGTATTTTTGGCACAGATCAATATAAATTAAGTTACTAATAATTTTTACTTTTTAAAAAAATTAGCTTTTTTCAAAATCTGGAAAAATATTGATTTTGTACACAAATTTTGTGCACACAAAAGTTATATATTTCGTTGAAACACATATTTTTTATATGAAAACTTTTTTTTCTGAAATTAATTAGTGGGAAGGGGTGTGAGCCATTTAGAATGCCCAATATTAGCTCGCGTGCCAGCCCCTTTTCTAACGCAAAAAAACCACGCATGCTCGTGGTGGTCTTAAATATTTTTGAATGATGAAAGTTTATTCTTTGAAACTTTTTTGGACACTAATATCGCAAATTTTTAAATGTTTTTGTAACAAAAAATGAGAAAATTCATTTTTGTCATTTTTCGAACAATATTCATTCTTGTACAGAAAGTATAAAGCTAAAAAATATATGTTTCGACGAGATCTACAACTTTTTTGAACAACATTTTTTTCCAAAATCAATATTTTTCGATATTTTGAAAGAAAAATAATTTAATAAAAAAAGTCAAACTTATCAATTACTTTGTTATCACACCGCCAGCATAAGTACGATTTTAGGTACTGCGAACGATACCTAAAATAGCACTTTTCAGTACAGGCCCTATAATTTTTACTTAGGGTATTCAGGATATTAAGGGTATTTATTTAGGGTATTTAGGGTTTTTCAGTATCATTATACTCTATGCAACCTATTTGCCAAAAATCCTTTTAGTTGGTTCAACTAGGATCTAAAAGGAACCCCTGGCCCAAATATGAAGTCAATATTCTTGGGTCATCTTTTCGGAAGTATATTCGAAATTAGTGTCGACAATTCGAAATATTTTGTTTTACAAATTGGCAATGGTTGCAACCTAAAAAATGTGCATATTTAATTACTTCTACTTTTCAGTATGAAATATCAACAACATTTAAAAGCCTTTAAATTGAGAACATGCGAACTGAAAAACCAGATGATAATCTTTGGACTGGCGAAATTGCGAAAACATCTCATTGCCTTTCACTACACCGATTTCAAGCAAATTGAATCAATGAATTTCGATACTTATTGCATAATTGAGGCCCCGGATCAAAGAACTCGCCCAACGCTCGAAAACGCGTAAAAGTCAAACGTCTGAGTTTATGAAAATTTTTAAAGTCGCAACTTTAATTTCTTCAAATACAGTCTTATAGAAAAAAAAGAGATAGAACTTTTTACTACTTGCCTTTTTTTCTTATGATTTTCTTTATTAATAAAAATTAAAAACTTAACAAATTTCACCCCGAAATTCAATAAGTTTTTAGAATACAGTGGAGTCTCCCGTGTTTCCGCGTCCTTCTTCTTCTTCTTTATTGTACCGCAAGAGAGCAGCAGCAGTCAATTAGCCTAGGTCTGGAGACTAAACTCCCAGATGGAATAGTGAGGATTAACCAATACGAATAGAGGTTTGTTAAGCGAGGTAGTTGATTATGAGAGCGAAAGGTGGCATCTTGCGCATTCAAAAATGGCGCGAAATTTTGAATGATATGTTGAGAAGGAATGAAACGAATTTATTGATAGTAAGTAGGAATTATAAAGATCCTTGAATCGAAGAAAAAATTGTTAGATCAGTAAATCGTTAATTTTTAAAAATTGCAAAAGAAAAGAAGTGATTTTACTCTCTGGATAGACGAGAAATGGTTCAACTAAGCAAGGTGGAAGGCATTTATTTTGGATGAGAGTACATTCAAGACTTCTCCTGAATTCTGTGAAATTGGGGTAAGCCCATAAAACATGGTTGATGTCCCTATCAGAAGAACCACAAAAAGCACAATCGTCTCTCTCGATGAATTTTTTCCTTGCCAAGCTTGCAGGTAGATTGTAATGGTTAGCGCGCAGTCTGGATAAAGTGACAATTGATCTTCTGTCTAATTTTGATTTGTGGAACCAAGGTTTGCCAACCTTGATTGGATTGAGAAAAATTTTGAAATAAAATAAGCCGATCTGTCCAGAATCCGAAACTCTTATTCAAACCTTCAGAGCATTGTTTAGATGTTGAGGAAGGATCGCGGACCAGACATCCCTATGTGGGAGTTTGGTATTTTGAGGAATACCGACTACTGTTTCAAATTTGGCAAGGTTGCCAGCTTATTCGTTTCCTGGAATTCCGCTATGGCCAGGGATCCACACCAGGGTTGTTTCCAGACCTTAACATTTAGCGGTGAAACGAAGATTCCAAATTTCATGGATAAGATAGGATGTAGTAGAAGTAGCATTGAACTTTTGATAAGCTTCTAAAACGCTTTTAGAATCGGAAACAATTACAGATAAAGGAAAGCTGTTGCCCAGAATATTTTCAATTACCTCACTAATTGCTTCTTCAGTAGAAATAGAGACGTGTTCTGAAATTTTTTGCTTGAGTTCAAGGTTAAGTTGTATCGAATACACGGAAGCTCCAACGAATGCGTCGGATTAATTAGAACTTTTCAAGGCTGGAGGGGCCCCCACCTCTACCGCGAGTGGCCGGTTCTTTTTATCAAGAGACGTCATTGACTGATCAGGCCTTGCATCGACGCGCCCCCTGCAAACAACTTTTTCTACTGCGCATGTACCGAAAAAGCGCGGCTCGATTTTGAATAAACAAATACAATCAATAATAGAATACAGATAAATACACCCGAAATTCTTAGAACTGCTGACCCAAGCAGTTTCTCAGCTTAAGGGGCGAGAGGCGGTTGCGACTCTTTCATGAAAAACACCAGCAGCGTAGGGACAAAAACACAGTACGCGGATACTCACGTGCGGAGATTGGGCAATATTATGTATTACAATTGGAAACGGTTCAGATGGCCCCGATATGCGCGGTTGAAGATGTCCCGGTCCATTGGCCAGTGTTTTTGTTGACGTACGACGTGAAGAATGTAAAATTTCCTGAAAGTAGTACGAGTTGCCAACTAAAAATCAATATAATAGAATCAAAAAGCAACTCAAATATTTTGCGGCAAGGCTCGGCTGAAGGTTAGCATAAATAGGACTGCAACTGCTCACGATTTTGTGAAGAAAATATTCTAAAGGTAAAGGTAAGTGATGAAGGTCTGAATAGTAATATTTCTCGAATGTAAAATCTATTTTCTCAGTCTTGTCCCATTCTTTTCTCGAGTGATGACCTTTCAGTCTCACGAAATACAGGCAACTTTAAGAAATTCGAGTTTCCTGATTTGAGGTAGCACTAACCTGAAATGTAGGATGTTTTATTTTATTCCGTGAAACTGAAAGGTCGTCAATCAACAGAAGAATGGTACGTGACTGAGAAAATAAATTCTACACATAAGAAATATTACTGTTTGTACATGTATGACTTTTACGTTTAAAATATTTTCTCGAAAAGGTCTGCATTCCCGTGACGTCATCCTAAAATACTGAATTTAAACCAACGAGGGCGCTCTTCGGGCCTCTTTTTTTTCATTGGTCAGCCACTGACGCGGAGGAGATTGTACAGGGACGGTGGTGGGAGTTGGCTAAACTGCGCAATTTAAAATAGCCGTGTACGGGGGAGTTGAAATAGGGGGGTCTTGAAATAGGAGGGACTTGAAATAAAAGAGACTTCACTGTATAAACCATCGTAAGTTGGCTCATTATTGTTTAAATCATTTAAAACTTGGTACAAACATGTCCAGCGATGCCTGAAAAACAATGAAATAGCGAGAGGTGGTTTTCTGCAGTTTCCTCTTTGCTGGCCAAACGACCAGCCAAATAAGAGTATAATAATAATAATGGGGAGTACGTGGGCAAAATCATAAAACCATTTTTTACGTGAGATATTTTCAAGTCTGTGAATCAGTAAAAAACTATGTTCAAACAGTTTTTATTGTATTTAATTACTTGTAATTTATCTAATAATATTAGTATTATTGTTAATTGCAATTAGCAAAAATTCATGAAATGATAAGAATAAATAAAGAATCAATGAATGAATAATATGAATAATAATAAAATAAATAAATAGAAAAGGGGTCATCCAGAAAAGAACTTCTGTATTAAAAATTCTTATTTTCAGGTTAAGATTTCAACTGTTTTGTAAGAACTTGTAGACAATTTCAGTAATTTGTTAAAAATTTGTCTTTTTAACCTAAAAATTCGACACTTCAAGCAAAACTTTTTCTCTATATTGACTGAAATACTTTCTTGGTTGAAAATTCGACAGTATGGTTCGAAATTAACTTCTTTATTTAAAATTCATGTTTTCGGGTTAAAATTTCAACTTTTTTCCAGAAAATTCTACTTTTTGACTGAAAAATTCAATATTTCGGAAGAAAATTAATCTTTTTTGTTAAGAGTTCAAGTATTTGGTTGAAAGTGTTGGTTGAAAATTCAACGGTTTTTGAACAATTTCGTCTTTTTGACTTAAAAATTCAATATTTAGGGTATTATTTTTTCATTTTTTGACTATAATACTTTGTTGATTTAAAATTGAACTTCTGTTCAAAATTCATATTTGTGATTCGAAAATGCATATCTCTTGGTAGAAATTTCATCTTTTTTGGTTACAAAATCAACTGTTTTTATTAAAAAAGAAAATCATTATTTGGTTAAAATATTAACTATTACTTTTTGTGTTAAAAAGTCATCTTTTTTGGTTAAAAATATAACTACTTGATTGAAAGTTCAACTATTCTGTTATTTTTGGATGACATCTAAATAAATTAACAAGAACAAAATTTAAGCGGCAAAAGTTAAGTAAGATGGGTCTGGGGAGGGGAGTACATGGTTCGAAATTAAAAAAAAAAAAGTTACATAATTTATGCACGGCACCTCAGGACTATTCCGATTTTTTAAACTAATTAAATTTGGCAGTGAAATTTGTTTAGTTTTTAATTTTAATTATTAAACAAATCATTGGATGAAAAAATTTTAAATATAAAAATGTTCGACCTTGTGATTCTCTACAAGACTAAATTTGAAGAAATAATAATTTTGCGGCTTTTTAAATTTTTATAAAAATTTTTATTTTAACAATAGTTTTTGGAATTGATATTTATTACTGACACCTCTCACAAATCGAAAAAAATGGTTAGAATTTAATGAATCATGGCTAATTTTTTCGGAAAAAAACATTTCCTACAAGTTTGCTGCTTCCAAGCTAAGAAATAAGTAAATAATCATCATATATAGTTATTTGTTCTAAAAATGCTCTTATTTTCAAAAATTGCTTCAACGATTTCGGCTCTGAGATTTGAGATTTAATTGTAAACAAATGTTTTCAAATGAATGGTTCTTGTCTTACCATTTTTCAATTCAAAATATTTTTTTATTTAAAATTCCATCATTAATAATATTATTTTTATTCTTAAAATCATAGAAAAACTATTTTTTTTTAAAGATCTGAGTTTTGGCATGACAACTAAATTAAATTGAAACCAGGTGAACAATTTTCGATCTGAGAAGTTGTTTAAGATTCAGATATGTAGATATATGGTAAACTTTATTATTATATTCAACTACATGAAAACCAGTTTAAGGAAAAACCTTGCTGTCTGAGGCAAGTCTCGTATAGATGAGGTCGGAAATAACTACTTTTTCTGATAATTTCCTTTCTATACATATTCATTCATTTTTTCCACCCATTTTGCTTGTGTTTTCAAAAATTTACTTATTTGACATTGAGAACTATGTTTTTCTCTCTAAGACTTTATCAGCTCAGAAAAAATTGTAATACGTATGATTTACAGCAGGAAGTACTAAATTAGATTTTCTTGATGCTCTTTTTAATGACGAATGGAATTAACTTTAGCAGTAAAATCTTCTTACAAAGCTGGCTATTAATTACTTTTAATTTATCGATGATTATTATATTCTTTAAAATTTTATTTAAATACACGATGGATTCCTTTATTAATGCAATTACTATTCACAATCTATTTAATTGTTCCATCATGTAAATCTTCTCCTTGAATTTACCATTTAAATATTGAAAAATTAAACTCGTGTCATTTATCATGCCTTCATAAATGATAATCTACATTTTTTAACGATCGAGATATTCATAATTTCAAAATTTGAAATTCGGAAGGGGGTCCGAGGGAAAATTTTGTGCCGCAATTTGTTGAATCTCGATTAGAATACATCATTTTTTTATTTAAACTGAAGAATATTTTTATCTTCAAACTTCACTTGGAAAAATATTCTATCCTTTTAAATTATAAAAATGAAAACATTTTTAGTATAAAAATCCATTTTGAATATAATATAAATAACGATAACTTCCCTACTCTTTGATAAAATTTATTAATATTTAGGTAAGTCGATTCGGCTCGAACCACGGAATCTTTTACATTCTTGCATCAACTTTGAATTATGCTAATGAAAAAAGTTTTACTATAAAAAACTGATTTTTAAAATATTATTTTGTGCTAAAAAAATGCAATGAATATTTTTAGAAATCCTTTGGTCAGTTTGAAGATATTAGTGGTAAAAATAAGCCCTTCAAATTTCATCAATTTATCTGCAACCGTTCTCAAGTTATCGTGTTCACAAAAAAGATTGACGTACAAACAAACATCCACACAAATACACACACACACATATCCGGACAATTCCTTTGAATATTCTATAAGACATTTTTGAATTAAGGAAGGTTTCATTTAATGAATTAAAAAAATTAATCATTTTTTTAAATCCAATATTTTAGTTAAAAATTCAACTTTTCATTAATTAGAAAATTAAATTTTTAATTAAAAATTCAATCTCTTTGTTGAAAATTCGAATTTTTGGTTGAAAATTAATGTTTTGAGGTTGAAAATTCAACTTTTATGAGAGAAATTCGTTCTTTCAACTTGAACATTCAACAAGTTGATAGAAAATTCAACTATTTGGTAGAATATTCAACCGTTCTGTAAAAAATCCACTTTTCTAAATTAAGAATAATTTTTTGTAATGAAAATTCAACTATTCCATTCTTGTTTAAAAAGTGATCATTTTTAGACTAAAAATTTAACAATTTCGATAAAAATTGGTCTTTTTTGTTAAAAAAATAAATCTTTTTCTTTGAAAAATAAACTGCATTCAACTATTTATTTACAAATTTAAGCATTCTTTTGGAAATTCATCTCTTTTGGACGAAAAGCCATTTTTCGGTTAAAAATGTTACTATTTGATTGAAAATCAATCTGATTTGATTGAGGATTCAAGGACTATGTTGAAAATTCATCTTTTTTGGTTAAATTCAATTATTTTCATCGAAAATTTAAATCTTTTTTGTTGAAATATCAACCATTATTTTACTTGTTAAAAATTCACCTTTTTAAGTTGAAAATTCAACTACCTAGTAGAAAGTTGAACTACTTTCTTAAAAATTATTATTATTATTATTATTATTTTTTTTTAAGATTCATCATTGTAGTGGATAATTAATCTCTGGTTGTAAATTGAACTAATTTGTTGGAATTTTCCCTTTTAGGGTAAAAAATGAATTCTTCGATTGAAAATTAACTTTTTTGTTGAATCTTTATATTTTTGATTGAAAATTTAACTGCTTTGTGGGAGATTCTTTGTTTTTTTATTGAAAATTGATTTTTCCAACAACAACAAAAAATCAAATATTCCGTTTTTTGATTGAAAAATGAATTTTTTGTTAATAAAAGTCAGCTATTTGGTTGAAAATGTATGTAGTTTGTTGCAGATTTGACTTTTTTAAATTGAAAATTCAATTTTGTCGTTAAAAAATTTCACTATTTGAATGAAAATGCATGTAGTTTGTTTCAAATTTGACTGTTCTGGTAGAAAATCAATCTTTTTGGATAAAAATCTCACTAGTTGAAGATTTATGTAATTCGATGAAAATTTATTTTTTGTTTCAAAAAATCATTTGTTCAACTTCAAATGTAACCCATTCGATTGAAAATTAACTTTTTTGTTGGATCTTCATAATTTTGGGTTGAAAAATCAACTGATTTTGTAAAAAAAATTCGCCTTTTTGTAAAAAAAATAATTTTTTGTTTAAAAATTCTACTGATTGAATCAAAATTTATGTATTTTTTCGAGAGTTCGTCTTTTTTATTGGAAAATTAATTCTCTTGGTGGAAAATGAAACTTATTGTTCAAAAATGTATTTATTTGATTGAAACTTCAACTGTTTCGTAGAAACCTCCTCTTCTTAGCTTTTGTAGTAACTTTTTTGTAGTAAGCTCGCCTTCTTTACTTGAAAATTCTAAATTTTGCATGAAATTTGTTTTCTTTATTGATTCAAGAATCATACCTTGTTGAGGGTTCAAGTATTTTGTTGAAAATTCTTTTTTTTTGTTCAATTTAACTGTTTTTGGTTAAAAATGATAATTTTTCCTTTGTTAAAATATCAACTATCACATTTTTGGTGGTGAATTCATCTTTTTTGTTTGAAAATTCGCAACTGCTTGTTTGAAAGCTGAATTACTTTGCTAATTCATAAGAATTAGTGATATTTGACCCCCCCCCCTCCACAAATTATCTTACGTTATTTTTGTGTCCCATAAATAAAATCACGAAAAAAATTTAGTCGGCAAACATTACGTTTGGTAGGGGGTTTGGGGTTGGGGTCAAAAGTAACTGACTATAACTAAGGAGGGTACGTGGTTAAAAAATTTTCGAAAAAAAACCTTATGTAATTTATGCACAGCCGCTTCAGGATCAAAAATTGCATACGAACAAAATTTTCGAACTTCTTGAATTCCGTCATTTCATTCAATCCTGTGATCCATACTATGATCCACATACTGAAAATAAGGTATAATAATTTAAGAGGCCTTAAGTTCTTAATGTATCTGATATACAGATTTTCAATTTTTAAATTTGGTTGCCTAAATCTCAGGGCGGGGCTCCACCCCCTCCCCCTCTGAGTCCGCCATCGCCTCTAAAATTCTAAAATTCCAAAATCTTCAATTTAAGCCGCCTTCGAAATAAATCGGATAATTTCTAGGGTATGCGATAATCCTGTACAAACAAGGGTGCTCGCTTTTCATATAAATGATGATGGTATCATATTACGATTTTTTAATGACCTGATTTCTGATACCCACACAGTTTTTTATATAAGTTTTCAAGCTCTGATCATGAATGAATTGTATAAATCTTGGATGAAAAAGACAGACAAAAATCAGATATGATTTGAATTCACATGCTTCTTTCTTTGAATAGAAGGATATTTATTTTAGGTATCTGTTTCTTCGGCAGTGGACAGATCAATTTTCAGAATCATTTTTAGGGTATGATAAACCCTGTACAAAAAGGGCACTCGCTTTCAATGAATATGATGATGGTATCATATTACGATTTTTTAATGACTTGATTTCTGATACCCGCACAGTTTAATATATGGCTTCTGAATCGTCTGATCATTAATGAATCATATAAATCATGGTTTAAAAAGGCGGATAAAAATCAGATTATTTCTTTCTTTGAATAGAAGGATATTTGTTTTAGGTATCTGTTTCATCGACAGTGGATAGATCAATTTTCAGAATCATTTTTAGGGTATGATAAACCCTGTACAAAAAGGGCACTCGCTTTTAATGAATATGATGATGGTATCATATTACGATTTTTTAATGACTTGATTTCTGATACCCACACAGTTTAATGCATGGTTTCTCAATCGTCTAATCATTAGGGTTGAAAAAGGCGGATAAAAATCAGATTATTTCTTTCATTGAATAGAAGGATATTTATTTTAGGTATTTGTTATTTTGACAGTGGACAGATCAATTTACGATGGAACATTCCTCTTGAATTATGAGCAACTTTTGGCAGAATCAAGTAAAGAATGGGAAGATCCTTTGAGACATGAAGAAAGTCCAGATCAACTAGCGATCGTTTTATACACTTCTGGCAGTACAGGAGTTCCGAAAGGTACACAGAATTTATATTTTTGATTTTCTACAGGGTGTCTACTCAAATTCCGAAAAAAAATTCCATTCAAGTTTTCTCCAGGTACCTCTGGATTTCTGATGATTTCTATATTGTTGAATATTGTTGTATATTATTGCAGATTTAATATTTTTCAAGAATGGATGCAATAACTGACGATGTTCGCATTCAAAAAATTATTCTTTTTCGACCTAGGATGAAAAAATGCTTGAAATACTATAAGGTTGATTGCCAAAAAGTTGACCACTTAAGTGCGAGTCATTTTCCACTTTTCCTCTGAATAATAAATTTTTTCTAAAATTATAATTTCTAAGATTCTTTTAAAAATTTTTTGATTAAAATTCTAACTTCCGCAAAGTACGTATATGAAATCATGATCTATTAGAGGCTAACAATTTTAGACATCGTTCCGAAATTAGAAATAACAAAAAGTACGCAACCTTTCTTGAATTAAAAATTTCTGAATGATATTAACAACCGCATAAAATTTATATTGAGTTGAAAAAGATACAAATTAGGAGTAAATCTTAACATTTCAGAATTGAAAATTTTAAAAATCCCTTTAATGCTGGTTTTTAAATTTTTTCAGTTTCGAAAATATCCTTATATAAAATAGTCAACTTTTGGCAATCGCCCTTGTATTGCTATTAAGTTTATTAAAATATCGGAAAGTTGAAAAAATGAATAAGTAAAGGGTGGTCCCAAAAAAGTTTTTTCTTCTCAAAATGGCTCTCCTGTAAAGTTTTTTTTTTAGTGTCAAAATGTCTCCTGAATTTTGGCAGGATTGCCAAAAAAAAGCAAAAACAAAAAATTGCTGATTTGATTTTAACTGCCGTTGTTGATAGATTTTCTGAAACTGGAATACATTCATTGTTCCATTTCTAGCGAAATATGTCACTCAGGTTTTTGACTGAATTAAAAAAATATACAATAAAAAATAAGATTAATATTAATGCAAAATTATTCTATTTCATAGTTTCTATGGTCTAGAATAATAAAAAAGAAAATCAAGGATATTTTTGAGAAATGAGAAAAATATATATCTTAACTTTAATATTAATATATAATATTTTTATAGACAATCAAAACGTTGCATTTTTCATTAACAATATCAATATTAGACGAAACACGCTAACATAACAGAAAATTGTTTAAGATTGCAAATCCTGTTTTAGAAACGCGAGCGTATTCTAAAATTGTTCAGAGTTTTTTTATCTTCTTTAGAGTCAAAGGATTTTTTATTAAAAGTAGCGATTTCCAGTACGAAATACCATCCAAACCAAAAATTGAACAAAAATTGTCAATTTCGTGACTTTAAATGATAATCTAAAGAATAATGATCAATTGAAAAATCTTCTGATTTTTTAAATTAAAAATACCAATTTTCAACAAAAAACACGAAGATACTATAACTAAAAATTGTTCAAAATAAGCGATTTCAAGTAAAAAACTTTGACATAATCTTAATTTGTTCCACAATTTTAATTCATCTTTGAAATTTATATCTATATCAAAATTATCAATCTTCTTTGAAATCTAGTGATTTTTGACTATAAATACCGATTACCGGTGTAAAACACCAAAATTACCGAAAATTGTTAAAAAATTGTGAATCTTGTTCGAAATATAATTGAGAAAATCATTTCAAATAACAATTTCCAACAAAAAACACTAACATAATCCAATGCTGTTAAAAGATTCTTAATCTTGTTGAAATTATAATGATTTTTAAATAAAAATATGAATTTTCTACTAAAAACACTAACACAATCCGAAATGTTCCAATCTTATGAATTCTATTTTTTGAAGAAAAAATTTCCTGAAAAAAACACTAACATAAAAAGCAATTGTAAATTTTCTTCAAAATCTAATGATTTTTGTTTAAAAATGTCAATCTTCGGTAAAAAGCGCTAAAAAAAACCGAAAAACGACCATTTTCAAAACATTTCTAATTTTTGAAATCTAATCATTATTTTTTACATACAACTACTAACAAAAACGAAAAACGTAAATTCTGAATTTTTTTTTGAAATCTGGAAAACAATTTTTTTGTATGTATCCAATTCCCGGTGTAAAACGCCAACATGACATAAAATTGTTGAAAATTTGGTATTTTGACGATGACTCTGCTTTAACAATCCAAATTTCCGATGAAAAACATTCATCAACCAAAAACAGAATTAATTTTATAAATTTTTGCCCACGTTCCAGTCAAAGTGAGATAATGATTAATGCAATGAAAAGAATATAATTATTCGAACAATTCATTATTATTTATAACTTTCTCCACTTATAATAATGCTAGGAAGTTGCATTTTTCCTGAAATTTGTAAGATTGTTTTAGCTTTTTATTTATGAATAAAAAATAGATAAACGTCAGATAGATGTATTGTTCAACATTCGTTAATGAAGAAGAATCAATCATAAATTTTGAAGTCGAACAATTTTAAGCCACTTTTATGGGTCCCCAAAGAAAACCTCATAAGTGACAAATTTAAATTTTACGTAATATTGCAGTTTATTGACGCTTTTTAACAGTTTAAAAAAAAAAATCATTAATCGGGAATTTAGAATACCCACTGATCTCTTGACTAATATTTCATTGTTTGAACAATTTTAATTTATTTAGACATTTAAGAGTATTCCTAAAAAGCAAAGTAAAACATAAAAATATTTTAATCTTTCGAAAAATAGTACAAATAAAATATGTAAAAAATTTGTTCGAACAATTTAAATTTTTTTCAAATCTACAAGCACTTCACTTCGCGAGTTAACTGAAAAAAATTTTAACAAATTAAAATTGTCTAAGCACTCGAATATTAGTCAAAAAATGACTGGGTATTCTCAAATTACCGATTATTGATAATTTACTTCCAAAAAACTTTCAAAAAGGGTTAATAAGCCGCAATATTACGTAAAATTCAAATTTGTCACTTATGGGGTTTTCTTTGGGGACACATAAGAGTGGCTTAAAAGTATTCAACCTTAAAATTTATGATTGATTTTTATCCTCTAACGAATTCTGAACAACATACTGAGACACGGAATTATTTGCAACATATTATAGAGTTTAAATATTAGATTTACAAAAAGTTCACTTCAACGATTTTGCTCAAATTTTGAGATTTTCTTTTTTTGTATTCGAACAAAACTCGCGGATGAGAGCAGAGAAATTCGAAAAGTGAAAAATAAGGGCGACCCTAGTAGACACCCCGATTTAGATTATCGGTGAAGAAGAGCAAATATTTAAAAATATTTCTATATACAATTTTTTTTTTTAGGAGTGAGATTGCCACACACAACTTTAATGAATCGTCTACAATGGCAATGGAGAGAATTGCCTTACCAACCTACTGAAGAACGTTGTGTTTTTAAAACAGCATTAACTTTCGTCGACAGTGCCCCTGAATTATGGGGACCACTTTTACAGGGTCGTACAATTGTTGTTGTCCCAAGATCTCTCACAAAAGACCCAGAAAAATTGGTCCAATTGCTCGAAAAACACAAGGTATGCACACAAATAAAGAAATTTCTGATTATTGAGACATACAGGAAAGTCCACAACATTTCGCAGAATGTGGTACCAAAGATTCTTTGGTCGCTGTATGAATGCATAATATTATGCATTCAAACCGCGGATCGGGGTTGAAATGCATAATATTATGCATTCCAACCGCGGATCGGGGTTGAAACTCAATTAATTTTTTTTTTAAACACAAAAAAAAATTTTAATAATATTATTCCGGTCAGGGATAGATCAATTAATAATATCTTTCGAAAAAACAGCAAAGATATCATTTAACTATATTCTTTGGTGGTACCCAAAAATATTTTTTGTTATAAGATATCATGCAAAAGAGACACTTTTTATTTTTTCTCCTGACCTGTGCAATTTTCGAAAAAAAATATTTTCAAACAAAAATTCCATTTTTTCCTGGATAATTCAAGATAGAAAATTTTAAATCTTCTACAAGGGTGAAAACCAAATAGCTAACTTTCAAATACATCAATAATTATTTTCATAGTGTTTTCTCGAGCTTATTTTTTTCACAATATCCTACTTCACAATTATTTTTATTTTATTCGCTTTCAAAATAAATTTGATTAAATATGAGTAGGGGAAACCTCCCTACAGTGGATAATGCTACCTACAGTAGATAATCATTAATTAAGGGCATACATGAAAGAAAAATAATTAATTTAAATTTGTACTTATGAATACGTACAGTGTCTTAATTATTAATTTAATAAAATTAATTATTTTACATATATTAGTATTTGTAATAAATGATTAGCCACTATAGGTTACATTATCCACTGTAAGGAGGTTTTCCCTAAATGCCAACTAGTAACGTGTTCCTTCAGGATGGTGAAAAAATTCAAATTCCGATTTTTTATTTTCCGGAAAAAAATTCTATATTTTTCTTCAAATTGGTCAACATTAACACGTTCTTCCGGGTTTTTAAAATTAACATTGGGTTTAAAATTGGAAAAGCTCGGTTTTCATAAAAATGAAAAAAAGGATCACTTGTTATGAAATTTTTTAAATTAAAATTTATTTATTCCCTAACGATTTTTAAGGAATAATTTCTATCCAATAACGTCTAATTCTTATCCCGCCCCTAACCCTCTTGTATTGTCCCCGGAAAATGCCCAGAAAAATGCCGGATAGTAGTTTCATGTGAAATTGATGCAAAATATGTTTTTTTTTAAATTTTTGCAACAATCATTATTTTTATTAGATAAGCAAAAAGTTTCCATATATTTTTAACTATAATTTTTGATTGTTCAGACAATTATTTCTTGTTTAAGTAATTTTTTTTTCAGTTGATCCTTAGAAGTTTCTATTTTTTGGGATGAATGGAATGTCCGGAATAATGCTTTTTTTTATCATGTTTTCCAATTGTTTAAACAATCTCTATTTGTATGATTTTCTTCTATTAAATTATTGAATTTTAAGGGTAATATATTTGTTGAAAGATCCTATGAAAATGCGCAAGTGACTTTCTAGGATTTATATTTCAACAAAATTGTTTCAACAAATGAAAATTGTTTTAGTAGTTGTGAATTGTATTCCACAAAATATGACACTCTTAGAATTTATTAACTTATTATGTATCATTTAAAAAATTAACTTTGGTGAAATAATTGTCAAATATCGTTAAAAAATATATTAATCTCAATATTCATCAATTTCGTCATTAATTCCATAAGATAATAAATATTTACGATTTACAAGGGGAAAATTATTTAGACAAAACATAATTGTTAAGGAATGACCGAATATGTTGAGAAAGAAATATTACTCTTGAAATTCATGAACTGTATTATATAAAAAATATTATTATCCCAAAAAATAAGATCTTTTAAAAATGTACAAGGAAAAAAGTGGTTCAGGCAAATAATAATTATTCAAGAACTTAAACATTAGTTTTAAAAACGTGAAAATTTGTCACTTATGAGAAAAAAAATTCATGTTGCAAAAATTTGAAAAAATACCGTCTTTAGCTTGAATTTTACATGAAACAGATATTCTGCATTTTTTTTGGGTAGTTTTCGGTCTTGATATAATATCATCAATCCATGTATAACTTCAAAATTAATTGCGAAATTAATAAACAAAAAAAAATCTGATTATAATTATAGGGTATTATGTACTTTTTGATTGTCCAAAAGATTTTATTTAATCCGGTGACAAAACAATTTTTCAATAATTGTATGATTTATAAAATTGAATTTTCCAACTTAAACTAATTAACGATTGAAGATTATTGAGTAATAAATATGCTTCAAACCATAAAAGCTGGGCTGAATAGGATTTTTTCAGCTACTTGTTTTAATGACTAAAAAAATGGTGAATAAATACAAAAATAAATCTTAATTTACCAATATGAAGGCTATAAGAGCTGATATTATCATTTCGATATGAAATTATTTTGAAAGATTCAAAGGAATTATTTTTCAATAAATATAGAAAATAGTACAATCAAAATAGTGAAGATAGTGAAAATTATATTGTTCTGCAATACTTTTTATCAAAATAGTGTAAAATTGAATAATTCCGACTTTTTGATTTTCGCCCAGAAATAATAAGCAACCTGAAAAATTATATTTTCAAACACGTATTTTCCAAATTGTCGATAGCAAAAATCATATAAAATCAAAAAGTGTCGAAATTCCAAAATTTCAAATTGAAAACCTTCATAAATGAAAATTTGAAAACTTAAATTTCAATTTTTCAACTTTTATTCTTTTTTTTTTTAATTCACCTGTAAATCACCTGTAAAAATTCTTTTATTCTCCTGCAAAACGTGAATATTTATTATTTTCTGGAATTAATGACCAAAGTTTTTTCAACAATTTTTCAATTTTTAACTTAAATTCTCAGAAATTAAACAATCTCTGAAATTAAAGCTCAAGTTGATCTTACATTTTTGCAAAATTAAAATCCTGTGAAATTTCATACAGTTATTTTTTTTTATTATTATACCATTAAGCCTTTTCCCTTCCGGGGTAGGCGTGACTTGTTCGGTTGGAAAGTAGTGAAATAGGTATATAGGTATGAGGTTGATCGGTATATGGGTATAGGGTGGATGGGTATGTAGGTGTTATGTATAGATGTTTTAGATTGATCTGGAGTTCTCGTGTTATTTATATAAATGACACGTTCACTCCGCAACACTGCTCCGACCCAGGTTGCTGATCAATCTCTCTAGCGATCACCCCAAGTGAGGAGCCTCACAAAATTGTTATGTATGGTTCCCCACTTGGGCCCATTAGTATCCAAGGTCTTTGTTTCAGGCATCATTCACTCTATTGTCACTCTGTTTATAAACTATTTGTCGCCACATATTTCTGTCCTGGCATACTACTCTAGCTTCATTCTCGTTCATGCATTTTTTCATGCAGGCTCTTGTATTTCTATGGCTTCTTATGTCTCTTCGTATTAGTGTCTCATTCACAGATTCTAACCATTCTTTCGGCGGTCTACCTCTGGGCATTTTGCCATTTACTTTACCTTTATACACTTGCTTGGTCAGTCGTTCATCTTTCATTCTTTCAAGATGTCCGAACCACCTTAGCTGATTTCTTTCCCATATGTCAACTAGTGTCTCCCCTGTACCACATTCTTCGAGGATTGTCTCGTTTCGTACTTTGTCCATCAGTGTTTTCCCGCATATTATGCGCAGAGGTTTCATGCCGATCGCGTTGATTTTACTCCTGTCCTTTTCTTGACAGGTCCATGTCTCGCTACCGTATAGTACAGTCGGCACGAAAATAGAGTTATGTATGGCCAATTTAGCTTTTTTTGATATGTTTTTATTTGTGAGGATGGACCTTGCTCTATCGATAACCTGCTTACCCTTATTTATGCGCCTATCTAATTCCCCATCTATTTTTCCGTCGTTAGTGAATAGACTACCTAGATATACGTACTTGTCAACTTGTTCTAATTTCTCATCATTTATGACTATGTTTCATATTGTTTTCTCACTTTTTCCCTCAAACACCGTGACTTTCGTTTTATTCACGTTAATTTTGAGGTCCATGTTCTTCATGCTTCTATTAAGTTTATTCAACATTCTTTGCAAGTCTTCGACTGATTCTGCCATAACAATCTTGTCATCCGCGAAAGCCAACCCACGTACCTTGGCGGTTTCGAGATCTACACCTTTTTCGTCGAAGAGGGCAGTTCTAAGACACTTATCCATGAATATGATAAATAGCCATGAGGACATAACGCATCCTTGTTTCACGCCTTGCATAATATCGAACCATTCACTCTTTTTCCCATTTACCCTTACACTCGCTTTACTACATGTATATATTGTTTTTATTGCTTGTAGGAGCCCTCCATTCACTCCATACTCTTTAAGGACTTCCCAAAGTTTACTTCTATTTACCGTGTCGAATGCTTTTTCAAGATCGATACATGCACAGAAGACTTTCTTTCCTACTCTCAAACTTTTTTCTGCGACCTGTCTTAGGCTAAATATCTGATCCGTACATGATCTTCCTGGCCTAAATCCACTTTGGACTTCCCATATTTTCTCTTCTGTAATTTCCATTACCCTAGGGATAAGTATTTTTGAGTATATTTTACTTACGGTACTTAGTAGGCTGATACCTCTGTAATTACTGCAGTTGCTTTTATCTCCTTTTCTTTTGTATATTGGTACGATAATCGCTTTTCTCCCATCGTCTGGGACTTCTCCCGTTTCGATACATAAATTTATTAATTCGCACAACCTGTGAGGTATGTACTCGCCACCGTATTTAAGCATTTCAGCGCTAATATTGTCTATACCCGCAGCCTTACCGTTTTTCAAGTTCTTAATTATATCTCTGACCTCAGTGACACAGACTTTTTCAAGTGGGTTTTCTAATGCATTATCTTCTACGTCGCAGTTTTGTTGTCCGATATTTTCACCTCCCAATAGTTCTTTGAAAGACTCTTTCAAAGCGTCTACTATTCCGTCTATATCATATAGCATTTCGCCTTTGCTGTTTCTCATGCTAGCAAACTCTGTACTTTTACTTTCCTTCAACTGTTTATATAATAGTTTCATAATTCCTTCAAAGCAGTTTATTATTTTATTCTCTTCTTCTGTTCTGATTTTCTCTTTACTCTCTTTGACTAGTCGTTTAACTTTCCTATTTTTGTGTCTGTAATCATTTTTAAGTCTAGTTCTCTCCTCATCGCTAAGACCTGTCATGTTCAGCGTTTTATTGTGCGCTTCTTTCTTTTCTTTTTGGGCTGCCGCAATTTCATCGTTCCACCACGCATCGCCAGACTTTCTTCCTACAACCGCTGTACCACATACTTCGGTCGCAGTTTTGACAATGACATCCAGTAATAAAGTCCACGCGCCCTCTATATCTTTATTGCTTATAAGCGCTTCCCACGTTGCCCTATCTATGCTTTCAGTTAACCTCTTTTTAAACTCTGTTTGCACTTCTTGTCTCTGTAAATTTTCAATTTTTATTCGTGTTTGTTTCGTTTTCTTTGTTTTCTTTGTTCTCCATCCCCGCCCTAAGTTTATTTTGCAGACTAAAAGGTAATGATCAGAATTGCATTCGGAACCCCTCATAACTCTTGTATCTTTAACTAGGTCTCTTAATCTTTCATCCGCAATAACAAAGTCAATTATGCTGTGGCTATTTCCTTTACGCCAGGTGTACATGTGGATCATTTTATGTCTAAACCAAGTATTTGTAATAAATAGGCCCTTTTCTAAGCATAAACTAACTAGCTTTTCCCCGTTATAATTTTTTCTTGTTGGATCTCCAAAATTACCTAGCACCCTTTCTGTATCTGTATCCTGACGTTGGACACCGACCCATCCGTTCATATCTCCTAGCAGAATTATTCTTTCCCCTTGATCGCAAATACTTACTGTATCATTTAGAGTGTCCCAGAAGGCGTCCTTTACTTCCCTCGAATCGCTATCAACTGGTGCGTAGCACGCTATGATAAATAATCTTCTGATTCCTACCTTCATTCTAACCCACAGCAATCTGGGTGATACAAAATTATGCTCTATGAGATGATGACTTGCTTTTTCATTCATAATTAAACCGACCCCTTGACTACGATGCGATTCACTATCTACTCCTGGCCATATTTCACAACCGCCTTTCAACACCCCATTTCCTATTTTTCTAAATTCGCAACCCTTTTTCTTTGTCTCAGGTACACAAAGAATATCTAGTTTTCTTACGTGCATAGTTTCTCGTAGTTCTCTCATCTTAAGATCATTCACTCCTCTAGCATTCCAAACACCCAGTCTCCATTCATCGCCCGAAACAAGACCTTTACGTTTACCGTGTGCATGCCTTTGGTCAATCCGAGTTTCAGTCCATTCCGAGGCTACTTTATTGTTTGTATTATTCATGTTTAGATTGTACTCCCAACTATCACCTGTATGCGCGAGATTTGTTTTGCGAGTCACAATCATGTCCGAATTAAGCAGTGATTTGTCTTATGGTGGAGTCAAGCTGTAACGTCAGTCCCACCAAAACTTCTGTCACTGGGGGGCGGGGGGATAAGGACATGAGAAAGGAAACCGAGAGTCTCAATAGGTGGGTGATTTATGCTGAGAAGGTCACCAGCCTTAAGCAGCGTTTTATTAGATAGGAGTTGATATGCTCCCATTTGCCGATTGCCGGCCGACCTCTAAAACACGAGCCAATAACTCTTTTT
>CAKNXH010001684.1:50121-113936 GCA_932178445.1 Andricus quercusramuli | reverse complement strand
TGGGGGGAAAAATGTATTTTAGCAAAAATTACTATAATTTCGTATATAGTAATAATTTAAATATTTTATTACAGATTCAACGCCTCGTTCTGGTACCTTCCTTACTTCGATCAATACTCATGTATTTAAGCCTTGAGGTATTTGTTTAAAAAAATCGATTTTCAAACAATTAAATTATCCTAAATAATTTTAATTTCCTTCAATCATTTTACTTGTATAATTTTAGAACCAAAAAGATGCCCTTTCTTCTTTGAGATTATGGGTATGTTCTGGTGAAACACTTCCAATTTCTTTGGCTCAAGAATTCTTTTCAAGATTTGGTAATAATGAGAAATTATTAGCTAATTTTTATGGAAGCACAGAAGTCATGGGAGATGTTACATTTCATCTGCTAAGTGAAGAAACCCAGTTGTTGGGAATAGACAAAGTTCCCATAGGTGAGAAAATCATTTTTAAATTCTGAGCTACCAAACCTAGTTTTCCAAATATATTAAAACTAATAATCATCGACATAAATATTCATTTAAACAAAATTAATATTTCAGGTAAACCAGTGGACAACTCTATAGTTTACATCGTCAATAAAGACATGAGATTACTCCCTCAAGGAGAAGTTGGGGAATTGGTGGTAGCTGGAAAAAATTTGGCAGCTGGATATATTCGTGGAAGGGACGCTCACAAATTTTTAGACAATCCTCACGTAATTGATCCAGGTTAGTCTTTGGAATCATACTTGAAAAAAAATTATAATTATAATCAGTGGTGTAGTTAACGCCTGGCGGGGCCGGACCCCACTAGAAAATAACGTAATAGTTGGCTAAAGACTGGTTTTTCACCCAAAGACATGAATTTTCAATAAAAAAAAACGAAATTTAAAAAAAATCATTCACAGCCAAACAGTTGCATTGACAACCAAATATATGAACTTTTAAGCGAAACAGACGAGTTTTCGAAGAAATAGTCGGATATTTAATCAAATAGTAAAATTTACAAGCCAAAAAGACGAATTTTTCGAAGACAGTTGAATTTTTAAACAAAAAAGTTCAAAATTCAATGAACTATTCAAATTTTCAAGATAAAAAGAGGAATTCCTTAGAAGGCAGTTGAATTTTTAACCAAAAAGTTGAACTTTCAACAAACAAAAATACTTTTCTACCCAAGAAGGCGACTTTTTAACAAAAAATAAATGAATTTTCTACCAAATAGTTGAATTTTCAAATAAAAAGTTGAACCTTCAACAAACAAGATTATTGTTTAACCTAAATGGACGACTTTTCAACAAAAAACATGAATTTTCTACTATATAGTTGATTTTTTATCTTATACAGTATACAGGGTAAGGTTTCAACCAAAAATGGAATAGTTGAATTGGCAGAAAAAAACACTATTAAAAAAAAATTAGCTTTGAACAAAAAACAATTTTCAAACAAAAAGATGAATTTTCGACCAAGAAATTAATGTTCTATCAAAAAAGACGAATTTCCAACTTATCCAATATAAATGATAAAGTTTTAACCAAAAATATAGCAGTTAAATTTTCAGATAAAAACTCTGATGAAAAAATAACTGTAGAAAAACAATTTTTAAACAAAAAGATTAATATTAGACCAAGAACATTAATATTCTATCAAAAAATACGAGCACCCAATTTATTCAATATACAGGATAAAGTTTTAACGAAGCATGGAATAGTTAAATTTTTATAAGAAAAAAAATTTACCGAAAAAATAAATTTTTAACGAAATTATTAAATTTTTAACCAAAAATATGAATTTTCGACACAAGAAAATTAAAGCTCTACCAAAAAACGACAAATTTTTCACAAAATATATCAATTTTCAATACAGAACGACGAAATTTCAACAGAAAAAAAACTTAATTTATAACCAAACAGTTGCATTAACAACCAAACAGATGAACTTTTAAGCGAAAAAGGCGAGTTTTACAAAAAATAGTTGAAGATTTAATCAAATAGTAAAATTTCCAAGCCAAAAAGACGAATTTCTTCCAAGACAGTTGAATTTACAACAAAAAAAGTTACTTTTAAACCAAAAAAGATACATTTAAATTCATAAATGATGACTATAACAAAATATTTGAATCTTTTTTTAAATAATTAAATTTTTGAAAACATAGTTGAATTTTCAGCGTACAAAGATACATTGTCAATTGAATGATCGAATTAAAAAAAAAACGATTAAAATTCAATCAAATATTTGAACTTTCAAGGCAAAAAGGAGAAATTTTTTAGAAGACTGTTGAACTTTCAACCAGAAAGTTTAATTTTCAACAAACAAAAATACTTTTCTACCCAAAAAGACGACTTTTCAACAAAAAATATATGAATTCTCCATAAAACAATGTAGCAGTTAAATTTTCAAATGAAAACTCTGATAAAAAAATAATTGTAAAAAAAACAATTTTTAAACAAAAAGATTAATATTCGACCAAGAACATTAATGTTCTATCAAAAAATACGAGTACGCAATTTATTCAATATACAGGAGAAAGTTTTAACGAAGCATGGAATAGTTAAATTTGTAGATGAACAAAAATTTAACAAAAAAATAAATTTTCAACAAAATTATTAAATTTTTAACCAAAAATTAGAATTTTCGGCCAAGAAGATTAATGCTCTATAAAAAAAAATTTCACAAAATATATCAACTTTCAATGCAAAAAGACGAAATTTTAACAACAACAAAAAAATAGTAAAATTTCCAAGCCAAAAAGACGAATTTTTTCCAAGAAAGTTGAATTTACAACCAAAAAGTTACTTTTCAACGAAAAAAAGGTACAATAAAATTCAGAAATGATGACTTTAACAAAATAGTTGAATTTTTTTTAAATAATTAAATTTTTGAAAAAATAGCTTAATTTTCAGCATACAAAGATGCATTGTCAATTAAGTGATCAAATTTTTAAACATAAAAGATCAAAATTCAATTATATATTTGAATTTTCAAGACAAAAAGAGAAATTGTTCAGAAGACAGTTGAATTTTCAACCAAAAAGTTTAACTTTCAATAAAGAAAAATACTTTTCTACCCAAAAAGACGACTTTTTGACAAACAATATATGAATTCTCCACCTAATATTTGAATTTTTAAAAGGAAGTTGAATTTTCAAATAAAAATTTGAATTTCAACAAACAAAATTAATGATACATTAAAATTTTAAATTTTAATTTATCATAATGAACCATCGTGAAAGCATTAAATCTATTGAACAAGATTAATTTTCAACTTGAAAGGACGACTTAAAAAAAAATACATGAATTTTCTACTAAATAGTTCAACCAAAAATGAAATAGTTGAATTTACAGAAAAAAAAACTATAATAAACAAAAATCTAGCTTTAAAAAAAAATTAATTTTCAAACAAAATGATGGATTTTCGACCAAAAAATGAATGCTCTGTCAAAACAGATGAATTGCCAACTCATCCAATATAAAGGATAAAGTTTTAACCAAAAATGTAGCAGTTAAATTTTCAGATAAAAACTACGATAAAAAAATCATTTCCGCAGAAAAAGACAATTTTGAAACAAATAGATTAATATTCTACCAAGAACATTAATGTTCTATCAAAAAATACGAGTTTCGAATGTATTCAATATACAGGATAAAGTTTTAACCAAACATGGAATGGATAAATTTTCAGATGAAAAAAAATGTTACAAAAAAATAAATTTTCGAACAAATTTTCAACCGAAAGAATGAATTTCCGAACAAGAAGATCAATCTTCTACTAAGAAGACAAAATTTTCACAAAATACATGAATTTTCAATGAAATTATATCATTTTAAAGCCAAAGAGTCAAATTATCTACAACAAAGTTGAATTTTCAACCCAAAAATACGATTTCTCAACCAAAAAGATTAATTTTCTACCAAATTGTTGAATTTTCAATATAAAAAGATGAATTTGTTACAAAACAAAAGAATTTTTAAGATGGAAGTCTATTGAAAAATTTATAGTTGAATTTTCAACCATAAATATGCATCCTTGATAGAAAAAATTAATTTTTTCACAAAGTAGTTCTACTTTCAGTCAAATAATCTCATTCTCAATCAAAAATATGAATTCTCCACGAATCATGTAACAGTTGATATTTCAACCAAAAAATTGCATTATTAACCGAAAAGGATAAATTTCCAACCAAGAAGATTGAATTTCTACCAAGAAAGACGAATTTTCAATAAAATACATACATTTTCAACCAAAAAGATGAACTTTCAAACTGGCAAAGATAAATTTTTATTCAAATAGTGGAATTTTCAACTAAATAAAAAAAACAATTTTAACGAAAAAATGGAATAGTTTGATTGTCATTCTGGGAAATTTTTTTTCAACCAAACATGAAACGAACTTTCATCAAAACAGTTCATTAAGAGATGAATCTTCAACTAAGAAAACAAATTTTTGACAAGACAGTTGAATTTTTGATGAAAAAAGATGACCTTTTAACAATATAGTTGCATTTTTATTAAAATGATTGAATTTTCAATCAAATGAGCTGAATTCCGAACCTAAAGTATAATTGTAGATTTTTCAATAAGAAAGTGAACTTTTGACCCGAAATATAGTTGGATTTTCTTATTGGATTTATGTTTTAAATGTTATCTAAGTTCGTAACATGATTTCCACTTTGTTATTTCCAGTTATCCCCGCTCCGAATTTTTAACAACCTTAATTTTTATCCCCCCCCCCTTTTTTTGTTATATATTATATATATTCAAAAATATATTAAAAATATATAATATATAATAAACTGGTAACGTTCTTTATGGAAAATACCGCCAGCCCACTTTTTCTTTTAGGACTACATCGCTGGTTATAATTGAAATACGGAACGAAAGTTGAAATATTACCTCATAATTCAGCAATGAGTTAGCATTAGCGAAAAATTCAGAAAATCTAGGTCATCGATTAGAAACACACATTATTAGATATTTTCTATGTAATCTTACGATTCCGCTCATAAATTAAAACCTAATTTAACTAGATTCCATTCCAATCGACTGTAATTAAAAGTCGATTATTAAAACAGTACACTATCATTAAATCATAAATTTAAAAACCGTTATCATAAATAAGATCATTGAAAGCAAATGCATTCAACTGGACTTGAAATTAGAATACAACGTTTATTTAAAATTCTTAATTTTAATAGACCTACGTAAAGCTAAAACTATCATTTATCAACGCGATCTGCATTTTAAATGCCTACGTCTTTTTGCCACTATTATCAAGGTTTATAAGTATAATTTACATTTCACACATTTTTTTCATTAATTAAATAGATTCATGTTTTTTTTTCTCAGAACTTCTAAGATTTGTTGACTTTTTAATTAGTTTTATACCAAATTAAATTAATTGGATTGATAACAAGTTTTTTAAATTAATTTTTATTTTTTTGAATCGATTGCAGAATACTCAGTAATTTTCCGAACGGGTGATTATGCTAGAATTGACAGAGGTATTGTTCATTACGAGGGTCGCACGGATGCTCAAATAAAAATCAGAGGTCACAGGGTTGATTTATCAGAAGTTGAAAAAGCATTCACTTCAGTGCCTCCAGTTGATAAAGCAGTTGTACTATGTTACAAACCAGGCGAACTTTCACAGGTAAGAAAATATAAATTAAAAAAATTATTAACCAATAATTAATTAATTTGTTTATTTATTACTAATTACTAATCTACAAGTGCGCGTGGCTGATGTGAAATGCTCTGAGATCAATTTTTGTCTTTGAAATTGTACAACAAAATTAAATTAATAATTGAAAACTAATATTTTTGAAATAAATAAATTTGACGTTTTACTTACTACTTGTTTGTAATTTTCTGTACCAGTTAATTAGTTTTTCATTATTTTCTGACTCAAAATACTTGAAATGAATGATATTAGTTTTAGTGAAAATAATTAAATTACTGAAATCTATCACAATTACAATTTTTCACATCAAATAGTCTTTCACCTTTCCAGTTAATTATATAAAAAAGTGAAAATTAAAAATTGAGAATCTATTGATTAAGAATTCTCTGAATTCCTTGAATTGCCTGAATTTTCTGAAATCCCTAAAATTCTTGAATATCCTAAATTCCTTGACTTCTCTAAATTCCTTGAATATTCTGGATTCCTTGAATATTCGCAATTCTTTGAATTCCTTGACTTCTCAGAAATCTTTGAATATTCTGAATTCCTGAAATTTTTCGTATTCTCTGAATCCATTAAATTTCTTGACTATTCTCAATTCTAAATTATAAATTCCGCGAATTAAATAAATTACCTGATTCCTGGAATATTTTGAATAATCAACATTTTTTTATTAATCTGAATTCCTGAAATACCCTGAATTCCCCGAATTCTCCGAATTCTCTGAACTGCTTCAATCCATTCAGTTTGATGAATTCCTTGTATGCCCTTAATACTCTGGAATTTCTGAAATTCTCTGAATTCCTTAAAACTCCCAAATGCTCTGAAATTCTTTGTATTCTCTGAATCCCTCAAATTCCTTGAATATTCTGAATTCCCTGAATTCCTGGAATATTCTGTTCGATTCGCAGAAGCCCCTGAATTCCTTGATTTTTTGAATTTCTGAAATCTCTCGAATTCTGCGCATTCCCTGAATTCCTTTATTACCTTGAATTCCATAAATTTTATGAGCTACTTTAATTCCATTAATTTCAAGAATTCCTCGAATTCCCTTAGTTTTCTGAAATTTCTAAAAATTCTCTGAATTCTCTAAAATCCTTGAATTTTCTGAATTTATCGTTTTCTGAAAATTCCTTAAATTCCTTAAATGCTCTGAAATTCCTGAAATTCTCTGAATTATCTGAAATCCTTAAATTCCTTCAATACCTGGAATTATCTGAATTCCTCAAAATCTCTGAATTCTATGATTTTCTTGGAATCCTTGAATTCCTTGAATAATTGGAATCCTTGGATTCCTTGGATATTTGGAATTCTCTGAATTCCTTGACTGGTTCAAAATCCTTAAATATTTGGAATTCCTTGAGCTGTTTGAAATCCTAGATTTCCGAAAATTTCTGAATCCTTTAAATTGTCTGAAATCCTTGTTTTCTGTGAATGTTTCAAAATTACCTGAATACTCGGAAATTCTTTGAATATACTGGATTCTTTTAATAGCTTGAATTTCCTAAATGATCTGAAGTGCCTAAATTCCCTGAAATCTTCAGACATCCTTAATTCCTTTAATATTTGAAATTACCTTTATTCTATGATTTTATTGAATTCTCTGCAATCCTGGAATATGAATTCCTGAGATTCCTGAGAATTTCTGAATTCCTAAAATATCATGAATTCCTAAATTTCCTTGAATTCTCATAATTCCCTGAAATTCCTTGAATTTATTGAAGTTTATGAATTCAGGATGTTTAAAACATTGAAGAAATCCTCTAAATTTGCTGAATTAGGAATAATTCCTGAATTCCTTCGATTCATCTAAGTTTCTCGGAATTCCTGAATTCCTTGACTATTCTGAATTATCTGAAATACATGTATTCCTCCAATTGTTCTGAATCCTTTGCATTATTTTTAAGTTCTTGGAACTTGAGAAATTCCAAAGATTTCGAAAAATTGCAAAGAATTGAGGAAATATGGACGAATTTAAGGATTTCAGAGAATTTAGATGAATTCAGATACATCAGGTAATTCAGCGAAATTCAGAAGATTTCGAGGAATGTGAAAGAATTCGAAAGCACTTGATGGCATTCAAAAGCATTACAAACAATAGAAAAAATGAAAAAGAATACATAGAATTTAAAGAATGAATTTTAATTGAAAATTCATCTCTTTTGTTAAAAATTTTACTATTTGGTTGAAAATTTAATTAGGTATTTTGTTCAAAATTGAAAGATTTTGAAATGAAATCATTTTATTGGGTTAGAAATTCAACTCTTTTGTCGAAAATTACTTTTTTGGTTGAATTAAACTAATTTTATTATAAAAATTTTTTTGGTTGAAATATTTGAACTAATACATTTTTAGTTGAGGATTCATCTTTTCCGTTGAAAATTAATGTTTTCAATTAAAAATTCAACTATGACGTTTGTGGTTGAAAATTGATCTTTTTTAGTTGAAAATTCATATATCTTGTTGGAAATTCGTCTTTTTTGGTAAAAAATTATTCTCCCTGCTTGAAAGTTCATCTCTTTGGTGTTAAATTGCACTTTTTTTTTTTTAATGAACTTTTGTAGCTGAAAATTCATGTATTTTATTAAAAATTTATCTCTTTAGTTTTTAATTAAACAATCTTGTTGAAAACTCGTATTTTTTGGCTGAAATTTGTTCTATTACATTTTTCATTGAAAATTCATGTTTTTGGATAAAAATATTATTATATGGTTGAAAATACACTTTTTTGCTGAAAATTCGCCTTTTTCGCTTGAAACTTCAACAATCCGGTTAATTTTTTTTCTGTCTTGATTGAAAATTCAACTATTTTTTTGAATAATTGCTTTTTTGTTGAATATAAATGTTTTTGATTCGAAATGAAAATATTTTTTGATTGGAATATCAACTATTAGATTTTTTGTTGAGAAGTCATCTTTTTCCGTTAAAAATTATTTTTTCAAATGAAAAAAATTCATGTTTGCAAATTCATCTCTTTGGTTTCAAATGTACCCATTTTGTTGCAAATCCATATTTTTTTGGTTCAACTACAACCGGATTCTAAATAAAAATCTTTTCTGGTTGAAATTTCAACTATACCTGTTGCATTGAGAATTCATCATTTTTGCTTGAAAGTTGAACTACTTTGTTAAAAATGTTTTTGTCTGTTTTGAAAATTCATCATTCCAATTGAAAATTCATCTCTTTTGCTGAAAATTGAACTATTTTTTTAATATTTTTTTGGTTGAACATTCTTTTTTTAATGAAAATTTAACCGTTCAATTTTTGGTTCAAAATTTATATTGCTTAGTTAAAGATTCAACTATTTGATTGGATTTTTTTATATTTTTTTATCTGACAATATATGTATTTTGTTGGAGATGCACGTGTTTAGTTGAAAATATATCTGTTTCGGTTGAAAATTCATAATTTTTAGTTGAAAATTCATTTATTCTGTTGAAAATTCAACGTCTGAAAATTTTTCCATTGGTCTTAGAATATTGTAAATCTTCTAGAAGTGGAAGTCGTAACTAGGTAAATCTAAAGAACACTTTTCGGAAGGAATAATTAATTTTCCGCGCCAATGAGATTCATAGCTCAAAATAAAGCTGAAATTTTTCTTCTGCGCTGAAATTCAAAATCTTCTAAAACATTCGCTGTTTCAAAAATATGATGTGGTTCATGTCTAACCTTCGATTTTATTTAAAAAATTTAACAACTAGCACTTGTAAGTTATGAATAATTTTTTGTAGAAATTAAAGTTGGATATATGTTTCTAAGATACTAAATTAACTAAAAAAATAACGATGGTTACTATTTTTGGGAAATGCAACTAAGAAAAAGTTACATTTTGAATCTGCAACGATAACGCTAACTACTCTTTTTTTCGTGATGTAACGATAACTATAACTAGTTTCTTCTAAAAAGTAACTTACCCATCACTGGAAATTCTATACAATTTAAAAATGTAAAAAAAGCATTGAGAACTGAATATTTTTGAGCTAGCTTTCCAATTTCCCAATTCTCTCTCCACATTAACATGTGAAAAACTGAAAAAAATGTTGCATGAAAAATAAAATAATGCCTTCAAATTTTTCTTTAAATGATCAAACTGCATAGTCTAAAATTGAAATCACAGTGATCTTGTTTTATATTTTTTTATTATTAACTGACGGCCGAGATCAAAGAACCAGTTATGAACTTTCTAGTGCCTAGAGTTGTGGCCCCCCCCCCCAACACCCGAACGCGCCAGAAAGTTACAACAGGTTCTTTGATCCGGGCCCTCAATTGGTGATGCAACGTTTCCTGCGCGCGTATAATTGCTATTAAACAATATTCTACAAATTATGATTGAAACTACTTATTTTTATTTTCAGACTCTGGTAGCCTTTGTAACAGTGAAAGATCAAAATGTGACTGGTCAGCAGATTGAATCATTTCTGCAAAAACTTCTAGCACCTTACATGATCCCTCAAGTTATCATCGTCGATTCCATACCACTTCTGACCAACGGAAAAACAGACAGACAAGCGCTATTGAAAGAATACGAGTTATCCTCTTATCACGGTGAATATTCTTATCACAGTTAACCATATATATTTCCAATAAAATGATACTTCAAAATATTTTAATTTGTGAAACGATTATTTCAGATAACAACATAACTGTCGACTTTGATTACGCTGGAGTCCCGGAAGAAGAAATGTCTAAAGCCAAAGTTTTATTTCCAACTGTGGCGTCAGTAATTGGAAGAGGCAGTCGCCATGCAGTTACTATTGACTCTAATTTTTATCAGCTGGGCGGAAATTCCTTGAATTCAATTTATACAGTGACAAAACTCAGAGATCAGGGATACGAAATCGGAATCACAGACTTCATCAGGGCGAAAAATATGGCAGAAGTTTTATCTAGAATGGAACTCAGCTCTGATACGAGTTCAGAGGAATCGCAAAATAGCAAGAATTATTACATAGAAATGCTAAACGATTCGCACAAAGATGATGTTATAGAGTAGGCATTTTTATTTTCATTTTTACAATAGACTCTCACAAGGCGCCCGGGTGCTCGGTACCGAGTTCCTCACTAGGCGGTGCAGGTGAATTGAGTCCCAGGATTTAAATCTGATGTATGAATGCAGTACAGGGATTTAAATCTGAATGATGAATTCAGTATCATCAGTGCTCCCAATTTGGTTCCCCAACCGCACTACGCATGCGTCGTACCAGCAGCCTCATTGGATATTGATCGCGCGCTTATTTGAAATGATTATATGTTGCAAATCAATTTTTCTCAATATACAACTATTACAAAGTACTCAACAATATTTATTTGGAATTTACATTGGCGATAAGAAATCGTCCTTTTTTTAAAATTTAAAATCAATCATTTATTTTAAAATAATTAAATCATATAAATAATTTATCTCTCACTCTGAAAGACCATTTTCTGATCTAGAAATTAATTTAATTGATTCTACAATGATGAATTATTATAAAAAATTCATTCACACTCTTAATAACTTCAAAAAAGCGCGCCGTATACAGCCAATGAGACTTTTGATGAGACGCATGCGTAGTACAGTTGGGGAGCCAATTGGGAACACCTGACATTCTCTTACTTTTTTCTGACCAATTTTTCCTTTTCCCGGACCATTCTAAAATTTTTTTATTGTATAAAAACAACCTTAAGCCTAGGCGATCAATAATGTTAATGCAAAACAAGTGTTGTTAATCTAAAAATAATATTTTCAACACTTTCAGTGACAAAAGTCATATAGAAAATTATTTTTCAACTCAAAAGTATCACTTTTGAACCACAAATGCAAGAATTAAGTTTTGAATTGTAAAAAATTAATTTTTCAACAAAGAAAAGGGAATTTTCATTTTTTATCTAAAAACAATGAAAAAAAATGTTAACTAAAAAATATAAATTTTTAAGCAAAAATGGGATGGAATGAATAATTAAATTTTTAGTGGGAAAAATTAATTTTTATTAAAGAAGAAATGGTAATTTTCAATCAAAGAAATAAATGTTCTATCAAAAAAATTAATATTTAACATACAGGATTAATTTTCTACCAATGAAGATTTTTTTAAAGGAAATTAATGAATTTTTAAACAAATATTTAAATTTTCAAAGGAATTTTCAATCTTGAAGTTACATTTGTAACTGAAAAATTAGTTTGTAACTGAAAAAACGAATTTCAAACACATTAGTCAAATTTTCAACCAAATAAAAGAAATTTAAATGAAAATTTTATGAATCTTCAAACAGAAAAATGTGTTTTTAACTAAGCAGTTGAATTTTCAATCCAAAAGATAAATTTTTTACCCAAAAAGACAAACTTTTAACAAAATACATGAATTTTTAACCAAAAGAAAATAATTTTCAACCGAAAATAGAATAATTCAATTTTCAGCTGGAAAAATACATTGTTAACAAAATAGTTAAATTTCCAACCAAAGAAATGAATTTTTAACCAAAAAATAAACAGTTACATTTTTCAGTGGAAAAAAATTAAATACAACCGAAGAAAATAAAATTTCAACGAAATAGTTAAATTTCTAACCAAACAGATGATTTTTTAAATAAAAAAGATAAATTTTGAACCAAAAATAAAATTCTCAACTTTTTAGTTAGAAAAATAAATTGTCGACAACAACATTTAATTTTCAACAAAATAGTTGAATTTTTACCTAAAACAGGTAAATTTTGAACTTAAAACAGTATAGTTAAATTTCCAGTAAAAAAATTCATTTTCAACCAAATAAAATAAATTTTTAACGAAACCGTTGAATTTTCAATCAAACAGATAAATTTTCAACCAGAAAGAATTTATTGTTCTCAAAAAAGATCGATTGTCGACAAAAAGTTGAAAAGTTAAATTTTCAGTAAAAAAATTTGTATTCAATAAAAAAACTAATTTTCAATGTAAGATATAAATTTTTAACGAAGAAGATTAATTTTCTATCAATAATGATTAATTTATAACAAAATACATGCATTTTCAAAGAAATATTCGAATTTTTTAAGGAATTTCTAACCTAATAGTTAAATATTCAAACAAAAAGATAAAGTTTCAATCAAAAAGATACATTTTTTAGCAAAAATGATGAATTTTCAAATAAAATTCAGGTATTCTCAACCAAATGGTCGAATTTTCAACTAAAGAAAATACATTTGTCACCAAACATAGAAAAGTTAAATTTTCAGTTAAAAAATTAATTTCCGAACAAAAAATAATTTCCAACAAAATAATTAAATTTTGAAAACAAATTTTTGAGCTAAAATTATGAATCATCAAACAATAAAAATAATTTCTATTTAATTGGTTCCACATTAAACTAAGTAGTTGAACTTTTATTCAAAGATGAATTCTCAAAGAAAAATGTTATTTGATATTTTAACAACAATTTTTTCCATCTTGATCCAAAAACAGTTGAATTCAGACGAAAAAATACAAATTTTCCACAAAATAATTGAATCATCAACCAAAACAAAGTAATATTCAACCATTGTGATTTTCAACAACAAAAAACAGCTTCTACGAGAATAGATGAAATTTCAACCAAAGAAGATAAATTTTTATCAAAACAGTTGAAATCTCAATCGAGAAGAATAACGATTTCTGGAATTCCCTGACTTGTAGCAACATTATTAAAATGGAGAGTACAGATATGGTTTAAAATTGGTATTAGCATTCATTAAAAAAATTCTCATGTCTTGCTTTATGATTTGATTCTTTAAAAATATTTTGGCAGAAAACTCTGCAAACCCTGAAATTCCGCAAACGACGCAAAATACTATTTCTTGTCACACTTTGGCTTTATGTAGTTGTAGCTTCGTACGTTCATTCAAATTTCTACAAATTTATATATATTTGGACGAGCATTCAGCTGAGTGTAGCTATACTATTAAAATTATACCTGAGTATCTGGGACTCAAATCGCATGGAGCCCTCACCAAGAGCCCGTATGGTTAGGCCATGCCCCTAGGGCTGGCGTATTCTGTGTCGCGCAAGCGCATCTATAATTCCACATTCAAGGCGCTCACCGAAATAAGAGGCATTCGGTGAAAAAGGCGCTTTGTGAGAGTGTACTATGTATCCCTATTTCGCACAAAAGCGCTTTAAACACTAAAGTGATAATTAAAATTTCAGGATGATTACCGAAAGTTTCTACACGAAAGCTGACTTGGAACAATGGATTCTCTCAGACATTTTAAGAAGCGACTATAGTGAGTTGATGGAAAAAATTTGGGAGCCTTTGGTGGAGAAAAACTTTAGTTTTGTGATCAAATCGGTAGAAGATGAGAGAATACTCAGTGTGGCTCTGAATTTCGATGCAAGAGACGAACCGGAAGTTATAATTGAATCGAAACTTACTGTTATTTTTGAATTTCTGGAATACCTGGAGGGGCCAATCAGGGAGACAAGATTGCCAAAAGGACTGGGAAAAATTTTCCACAGTTTTATGATGGCGACTGACAAAGATCTCAGTGCTGGGGAAAATGTCATTTTAATGAGAGAAATGGAAGAACAATGTCTGAATGTTGCTAGGCGAAAGGGATTTGCTGGTATTTTCACCACCAATACTAGTCCACTTACACAGGTAAGTTCTTAATTTAAAATATTCAAAAAACAATTCTCTGAATAGCAATTTTAAGGTCCCAAAAATCTTCGATTATTATTATTTAGTATGTCAGTTTGTTTTCTTGAAATCGTTGCACTTCATTGTTAGAATGGCATTCGTAACAGAAAATTGTCAGAATTTGAAAACATATAAACAACTTGTAAAGTTATGAATAATTTCTTAACCTATTAAATTTTCTGGGCAGACCAATTGACATAGCAGAAAAGCTTACATTGGGATAAAAACATTTCAATAAATGATAATTTTTATTCAAGAACAATTTAAATTTCTGATTGTTCTTGATAAAAAGCTTTTATAAAATTTTAATGAAATCGTCTTCATCATGAAGTTGTTCCCCTTTTGTGGAAACGATTTACCGTTGATTTTTAAATCAATAATTTTGCTTTTCAGATTAGAATGATTGAATTTTGAAAATCGTGACGCACAAGTTAAAAATTAGTTACTTCTAACGACTTTATTTCAAAGTTCTAATTGGAGAATGCTTCAATTTTCAAAAAAATATTTGGAATTGTTTAGTTTTCAACGCTTGAAGTTTTAATTCATTAATTGTTTATGTTTACAAATAGAAAGCATATAATTTTTGAAATTTCACATGAAAATGCTCTATCCATGATTTTCAAATTATTAGTTTTGCTCTTCAGATTAAAATGATTAAATTTTTAAAATCGTGAAGCACAAGTTGAAAATCATTTTTAGCGACTTTATTTCAAAGTCTTAATCAAAGAATGCTTTAATTTTCGAACAATATTCCGAACTGTTTAATATTTACAACTTCAATTTTTACTTAATTAATTTTTAAAGTTTAAAATCAGAAAGCATATAATTTTCCAAGTTTTGCATGGAAATGGCTTACTGTTGATTTTCAAATTAATAATTTTACTTTTCAGATTAAAATGATTGAATATTTAAAAACGTGATGGACAAGTGGAAAATTAATTATTTTTAACGACTTATTTGCAAGATCCATACTTAGTAATGCTTCAATTTTTAAACGAAATTTGGAATTATTCAATTTTTAACTTTTACTGGAAATGGCTTATCGTTGATTCTCAAATTAATAATTTTGCTCTTCAGATTAAAATGGTTGAATTTTTAAAAACGTGATGTTCAAGTGAAAAATTAATTATTTTTAAAGACTTATTTGCAAAATTCCAAACTTAGTAATGCTTCAATTTTTAAACGAAATTTTAAAATTATACAATTTTAAAATTTTACTTTGGAAATTTTCAGTTTTTATAATTCGTAATTAAACAATTTTGAAATAAATTCCTCCAGAATAAATTGAAAAAAATGAATAATCAAGACAATAATTTCTGAAATTTACGATTCAAAAATTAGAAGATTTGAGAACCAGACGTTGAAAAATGAACCATTTTTTATTTTTAAATGTTCCAAAATATTACGAATTTCAAACTTAACTTAAAAAAAAACTATTTCTAATTGAAAGGATTAAAATTGTGCATTTTTCAAAACACTAAAATCTTATACAGCAATCTTGTATTGTATTCCTTTTCTTTTATTTTTTTATTTTCATTTCAATATCTTAAAATTGTCCGATTTTGGTTTCAAGATTTTGAAAAATGACTCATTTGAAATCGAAAAAATATTTGATTCGGAAATTCGAAGAGTGAATGATAATTTTGAATATATTTCAAAAATTACACGCTTTAAAACTAAGAAGCTAAATATTTTGTTGTCCGAAATGAAAATAGGAAAAATTGAAATGGTTGAATTTTGAAAAGTATAATTAAAAACAATAATAGATTTAATGCTCTTACCATAATCATCATGAGTGACCGTCCGTGAAGAAAGGGACGTAATGCGCGGCAGCTTCATTTTACAGGAGGAGCGATTGAAGAAGAGTTTCAACACAGGAACTCCATAAGAGGGCCTCGTTTTACAGATTGATATCAATTCGATTTTTTCAGATACAGAATTAATATTCTCTAGCATGAAAGAGTAAATAAAAAACTATCGATTGGTGTGAAAAACTAAAAATTGATTTTTTCCGCCTTACGGCCCTTTCTTCGCGGATTGTCACATAATAAAAGGAGGTGTTTCGGGTTTCGATGGCGAGCAAAACCACGAACCTTGTGGACGTTTCTTGAAAATTGCAGTTCACTCCTTCCGGATTCCAGGTTATGTTGTTCTTATATATACTCTCTACGATGCCTGTGATTGACCAGAGAACCCCACCGTTGAGACTAGTCGAACTTGATTGGCCAAACAAGTGCTTTTTAAGAAACCCGGGAGAGTCAAATCAGATTGGTATTATATTCATTGTATATTATATCCATTGTTCCAAACCTGGAGAAAAAACACACCTCTCAGTTATCCAGGAGTATATAAAATCCCTTGCTCTTGTGGCAAAGTCTATATTGAAGAACCCGGGAGGGCGGTGAGCCAACGTATAAAGGAACATGAGAGTCAGGCTGAAATATTTTACGCAATTACCACTAGCTGGGCATCGTATCGAAACAGGACATAACATTCTATTTGATAAAAAAATCTTCATCGCAAGAACATACAATATTTTGAAAAAAACATAGAGAAGCAATCGAAATCTTAAAACACCCTACTAACATCAATAGAGACATCGGACATAAGACCTGTCTGATTTTGCTTCCCGTTCTCCCAGGTTTGAAAAAAAAAAGACTTGACTGGCCAATCAAGTTCGACCAGTCTTTACGGTGGGGCACTGTGGTCAATCACAGACATCATAGAGAGTAGATAAAATAAAATCATAAGCTCAGCAAGATTCGTAGTCTCACACACGATTGTAACCCGAAACACCTCCTTTTATTATAATGAATCATCGTGAAAGCATTGAGTCTATTATTAAAGAACTCTACAGGGAGCGTTTTCTTACTAAAACTAACACTTTTAGTATGCTCAGGTCTTATCAAGCTATGCTAACATCTTTAGCATTCTTGAAACAATCATCCAGGAACAACAACATCGTCCCGAAATTCTTTCAATTGAAAAATTGTTTGGGAACATCTAAATCCAAATCAATTTTACAGAGAACAAGTTTGCTTTTCTTTAAAAGGAGAATATAACATACCAAATTTGTCTTGCACACAACATCCAAAAAACTATTAACACTTCACCTTTTCATATAAAACAACCTCAGATCTGACATTTGGTCTACATTGCACCGCATATCATTCCACCAATTCCAACGGATTAATGATCTTTCCACTCAGGAACAAAAAGTAAACTTTGACAAATTATTTTCACAAAAGCACACACCACTAGCTTCTTGTCTAAAGGATATAATTTTGCAGTAGCTCCCTCCAAAATCCAGAAAGATGAAATTATCAGTAATTTAGAATTCAAAATATATACCCTTCCGCCCAAAAAAGCGAACGACATACGGCGTAGGATGGTGATTGTCTTATGCCAAACCCAACTTCCCTCCTAAAACTTAACAAACCAAGAAAAAACAGCAATCAAAAAACTCAATCGGAATAAAGACATCATAATATTACCCGCAGACGAAGGCAACGCAAGAGAAAAACAATATCCAAATTGAAACCTACTGATCCCAACTCTCCAAAACTTTATGGACAATCAAAAATCCACCAAAAAAACAACAGTCCACTCAGACTGATCTTCAGCGCAATAAACTAACCAACTTACAACCTAGCACGCTTCCTCGCCAAAGAACAGAATCCTTCAATTGAAAACTCTATCACACGCATCCAAAACTCTTCTCACTTTATCAGAAAGGTGGAGCCGATTCACATTCAACTCCAAGACATGCTAGTGAGTTTCGACGTAGTATTCCTCTCTACGAAAGTACCAACCTCTGATACAATCTATATTATTAAATCCTTCGCCAACTTCCCGTCCGATCTTATACCTTTGATATAACACTGTCTCAATAATACTCACTTCTCTTTGAATAACCAATTCTACGAACAAACTTTAGGAACAGCAATGGGATCTCCAATCTCACCTGTAATAGCCAACATGTTCAAGGAACATCTAGAAATCAAAATCTTCAACCAATTCAAGCTTAAACCGGAATTTCGGTGCCGTTACGTTGACGACACTTTTGTCATCTGGAGACATGGATTAGATGAACTACACAAGTTTTCCGATTTCACTAATCGATTACACCCTGCTATCCAGTTCAACATGGAAATTGAACAAAACGAAAAATTGCTTTCTTGGACATACTACACGGAGAGAAATAAACCAGAGCGGGTGCATTTTTCACCGTAACCGTTGCTGCACCGACCACAAGAGTTCTGCAGAAAAATCATGTTGTGGCTGAGCAGCGACGGTGATGGTTGATGACGGAAATATTACTCCTACACCGTGATAGTCACTGCGCGCCACCGTAAAAGATTCTGCAGCGACTGTTGCGTCCGTCGCAGTAACAGTTACTGCCAGATTCCCGAGCCGTTGCGGTTACCACCGTAATGGGATTGGACAGTCTCAAGTCTAACGATATCAATTGATCGTCGTCGCGCGTACTCGAATGTTTTTGTCTCGCTGTCACAAACGTCGAAATTTATTATATTTTCGAGTAATTGTTTGTTAGTTTGTGAGTTAAGCGTGTAAGTGGCAGAGCCCAAAATCTGGCTTTTGGCTACCAAATGAGCCTTCAATGAGCCCTTAATTATGGCAAAGGTCTTACGTTTTCTGGGCAAAGTGGTAGTTCCAGGTTTACCCACATCGAAAAAAACGGTGCGCGCAGTAATGCTCGCGGAGTAAACCGTACCTATCACTGCGAGTGGAGTAACTATAGCTACGCTGCGTATTATGGTCACGCTCCAGAACGGTTGAGGTTCGCCCGCAATGGTTTACGCGAGCGCAGCAACAGCTTCTGCCTCCCTCCCACTCGCAAGTTCTGCGCGACGGCAGCGGACTTGGCAGTAACGGTCGCGGTTAACTCCTCTCCGTGTAGTTTAAAAAAAGATCTGATAATACATAGGGACATGAAGTTAACAGAAAACACATCCATACAAACAGATACCTTCATGCTTTCTCCCAACACCACCCATCTCAAAAGCAATCGATCATCAACTCCCTTGGGTACAGAGCCGTCTCTGGAGGTAACTCACAAAAGCAATTAGGACACATTAAACTAATCCTAAGACAGAACGATTACACAAACAAACAAATTGATAAAGCCATAATAAAATGCACTCAAAATAACATGTCAAAACAACCTGCTAAAGAAAGAGAGAGAGAGAGAAACGACCACCATCCTACCCTACATACAAGGAATCACAGAAAAAATAGAAAGATTTCTCACCAAACACAACACCCAAACTATATTTAAGTCACCTGCGAAAATAGGATAACTTCTAGGCAGCCCTCAAGATAAAAAGGCACCTCTCAGTGATCCGGAAGTTTATAAGATACCTTGCTCTTGTGGCAAAGTCTATATTGGAGAAACCGGGAGCGCGTTAAGCCAACATGTAAAGGAACATGAGAGAAAAATCAGATTAAACAATTTTACATAATCAGCACTACCTGAGCATCATATCGAAACAGAACATGGCATAGTCCTCCCGAGGTTTCTTAAGAAGACTTGATTGGTCAATCAAGTTCGACAAGTCTCCACGGTGGGACGCTCTGGTCAATTACAGGCATAGCAGAAAGTATATATGAGAGCGACATAATCTAAAGCTTCAGTTTCAGGTTAACCCTGAAGAAGTGAACTGCAATGTTCACGAAACGTCGGCAAGATTCGTAGTTTTGCAGACTATTGAAACCGGGAACACCCCCTTTTATTATAAAAAATAATTTAGAAATTTTACAAATTTAAGAGGGCTTACATTTCATTAAAATAATTGAAATTAACCATCACTATCTAGCATAACTGTAGAAATAATAATTTGTTTAAACAATGATTCGTTGAATTGCATCAATTATTTCCTTACACTAATTGAAAAACGGACCAAAAGTGGAAATTTCGAGAAAAAGCTGCAACTTTCTGACTAGTCTAAAAGAAAAATTGTGAAAAATACATTTTTTTACTAATGGGGGTTTTTGGGGCCCCATAAACCCGTCTAATGAGGGTGATATTTGAAAAGTAATTTTTGATGCGTATTCTCTGGCTAACTGTGAAGAGAAATGTTCAGTTTTTACTCGATTCTCCAAATATTGACAAATCTGAAAATTTACAAAAATATATTTTTTCTTACATCTTAAACCGCGAACTTAAACTTCAAGAAAATTTGGGGCGATATGCATTAAAATTCGAAACAAAATTTCCTAGTGCTTCCCATAGCATTGTCAGTCATCTATCACAGTCATTAATGTACACTTTTATCTTAAATATGTTCCACCAACTTGAGAGAAAACAGAATTTTACCTCGAATTCAGTTTTCACTCACGTATATAATATCCGCCACATGGGAAATAAACGTTCTTCCGTTCTCTAAGAAAAGGCTGCTTAATGAACTCGACCTTTCTTTTTTGTCCCTAAGAATGTGTGCCAATGTACAATTAGATCCGATCAGTCTTTCAAAAGTTATCCAGCGTACAGACGATGACGACAAAATGCCATACACAATCGTAAAACCTGTTTTTTCGGATTCAGGGGGTTTCGGAAAGAGGAGATCAAATCAAATACGCGATAGTTTCTAACGACCCAGAATCTAGCTATGCATATAGATTTGAAGCTTGTGCCATTAATTTGAAATTAACTAATGGTCCTATCTAAAAACTAAGGAAATCACTGGGTTCCTCTTAGAAATATCTTCAGATATTTTTTAATTAGGTAAAAAAAATTATTTTTTAAACAAGTAAATTCTAAAACATTGTGCAATTATTAGAAACAAAAGTATCAATCCGGAAATAATTTCGAGCATATTAGCAGATTCCTTACTAAAATCCTTCAATTATTTTTGTAACGTTTGCGATTAATCAATAATTAAAAGAATCATAATGTTATTAACAGTTTTTCAGGTTTTTATTGCTTGAAGATGAAAAATGTATACGAACCATATATGATGAGAAGATCGATAATCCATAAACTAACTGTTGTTTTTATTTATTTATTCCATGGAATTAACTGAATTGATTATTGCCTGGATCTAACTAAAAAGTTGAAAGAAACATAAGTGAAATGTAATATTTTATGGGGACGGCTCAAAAATCCCGAAAAATGAAATTCCCAGCACTGTAAAATTCCCGAATTAAAAATTCCTATGTAATAAAATTTCCGTATAATAAAATTTCCAAATTATAAAATATCCGAACTAGAACATTCCCGAATTTAAAGAATCACAATTTTTTTTCATAAATATTATTTATTCATTGAAAATACAATAATAAAATATTTGTATGAAAGAATATTATATATATTTTTTCAATATTATTTTTTTTATTTTATGTTCATATATTATTTATATATATAAAATATATCATATTTCTATTATATATTTATTTTCTTTTATTTTATATTATTATATATTTATTGTTTACAGTTTCTGAAATTATTCCTTGAATTTAAAATAACAATGACAGAACAAATTTTCATCCACATATATATTTTTTCCAATTATTCTTTATTTTTCTTCATAAATATATTTGATTATCGTGTTCTTAATAGATAAATCTTATTTATGGAAAAATGCCATCGTTTGAATTCGTGAATTTTATTATTCGAACATTTTCGAATTCGGCAATATTATAAACTGTTTGAAAGTTTATTTTTCGGGAGTTTCATTATTCGGGAATTTTCTTTTTCGCGATTTTTCAGTCGTCCCTTTGAAATAATGTAATGTGATAAATTGCCGGAAATTTTATTATTCGGGAATTTTCCAGTTCGGTAATATTATAAACTGTTCGGGAATTGTATTATTCTGAAATTTTCTAATTCTGGAATTTCATCATTCGAAAATGTTATTATTGGGGTATTCTCCAATTCAGGAATTTTACATTGTCGGAAATTTTATTTTCTGAATAAAATTGAGAAAAACGCATTTTTTTCGTATGGTGAATACGCGTTAAACGTCATTGAATGTGATTAAACGTCATTGAATGTGATTAAACATTATTATTCATGAATAATAAAAGGACCCTACTTACTTGTTAAGATTATATTTTATATACGCAGTTTAAAAATTTGTTTTTAACAGTGGATGACGTTAAAAGAAGGAAGTTCATAGTTCGTAGTATGACTTTATGACGACGATGTATTTACATAATTAAAAACTAGTTGAAACAGTTTCTACGAAATATTTTATCGGCGTCCGAAATTTACATTTTGTTAATTTACCGTCAATTCTATTTAGTTGATAAATCAATAAAACATAAAACCTTGGAAAAACAGGTCTTAGATTTGCATGGAGGCCATAGAGTCCCCAGTTTCTTTGTTTTCAGGAAAAAGGCATTCCTTTTTGCTTCCTCAGTTTTTTGTGAACACGATAACTTTAAAACAGTTACGGATAAATTGATGAGATTTGGAGGGCTTATTTCCACTATTAATATCTTAAAACTGACATTTGGATTTTTTTAGCACTCAATAATATTTAAGAAATCGGTTTTTTATGTTAAAACTTTTTTCATTAACATTATTCATAGTTGATGCGAGACTATAAAAGATTCATTGATTCGAGACGAATCGATTGACCTGCAATATTAATACATTTTATCAGAGAGTTAAAATGTTATAATCATTTATATTGTATTAAAAATCGATTTTTATAGTAAAAATTTCCTCATTCTCATAATTTAAAGTCGATGCGAGGACAGAAAAGATGCGTTGATTCGAGACGAATCGATTGACTTATAATATTGTTTAGGGAAGTTATGCTCATTTATAATATTTGAAACATCTGTTTCATGAAGAAAAACTTTTTTCATTGACATAAAGTAATGGCTTTTCAAGATTTACTGCCATTTTGCATTTTGGGAAATTATTTCATGATCATCCCATTTTCTCATTTCCGCTCACTTCCCCTACTTCCCCTTCACACATTTCATTCTTCGTTACCACTTCCTTCCCTAAATTCTTCCTTTTGTACTTCCCCTTTCCCTCACTTCCTCAGCTAACACACCCCTTACCCTACTTCCTCTCCCCAAATCATCACTTATCCTGTCCTACTTACCCGCACCACCCTACTAGTCACTTCACGTCCCTAATTTCCCCTCTCTTTACCTACCTCCTCTCATTTCTCCTCAATTCTTCTACTTTTACCTTCCCTAATTTCCTCTACTTCCACTCTGCTAATTTTCCCTAACTTTCCGTCTTCTCGTATCCCTTTACTTCCCCTACTCCTTCTAACCACACTTCGCATTTCGCTAAAACTCTGTTCCCCAAATTATTTCTCCTCTGCTTCCACCTTTCCTCACTGCCTCTCACCCTACTTCCCTTCCCCAGTCATCACTTTCCCTCTCCTCCTTGACCACACTACCCTACTAGTCCTCCCTTCGCTTTCCTCACTACCCACCCTTTTTTCCAATAATTTCCTCTACTTCCCTTCAATTTCCCTCTCTAATTTCCTCTCTCTTTCTCTACTCTCCCCCCACTCACCTGAGTTCTTTTTCTTTTACCTTCCGTAATTTCCTCTACTTCCCCTTCCCTCTTAACCCCTCCTAGGAAAATATGACACTCTATACGAATTCTAGGTATTAGAAATTAATTCAATTCATTTTTAATTCATTTTCAGCAACTTGGTACGGATATTTACAACTACAAAGTGCTTTTGGACTACCAAGTTAACCAATACGTCGCATCGGATGGTTCTAAACCATTTGGAGAAGCACCAGATGATCAGAGAGCGGTTTGTTCTTGGAAAGCAGTTTAATTATACTCACAGATAAGAAAATACATATTATATTTAATTCTCGTCATTTTATTAAGATTGAACAATTATTTACCTTAAGAAATTAGATACAAATCGAAATTGTATGCTAAAATCACAAGATCAGCAATTGACCTATACTTATATATATTATTGTCAGTATTGTAAATATTTTTTGTAAATAGATAATAGATAAATTTAAACCTTCGATAAGAATTTTATAGACTAGATAAATAATCTTGCTGCACAAGGTCGTAAGTCACACCATTTTCCAAAAATAGTCAAAGTAGGCGCCTTGCACTTACAAGAAAGGGTTTCGTAGCCTGTTAGGTATGTTTGCTCAAGGTATGAGAAAATCGAGAGTTTTCACAAAATAATTATTAACTCTTTAACAACGGTTCGCATTTTATGAAAATCATCTTAAATCAATACAAGAGTACTCCCAGAATACAAATTATTTGATCATTGTATGTTTTAATTATTATGAGTAAACTAAATTAAAAAATAGCAAAATATTGTAATCTTTGTCGAAAAAAAATTGTTCTTTGATAAAAAATGCTTTTAGTTATTGTAAAAGTGATTATTAGCCACAATTTTTATGAAAAATCAACCATTTTAATTGTTATAAACAATTTTTTACAGAAATGTTGAATTTGTGGTTTTCTCAATTTCGATTTTCCTTCTATCATCTGAATTGATGTAGATATTCTTAAAAATAACATATGATTGATTATATTTATTAAAATACAACAATTGTTAATTTTTTAAACAAATGAAATAAGTAAATATAAAACTTTGGTATGAAAAATATATTTTTTTTTTGCAATAAAACTGCTTTACATTTTTTGAGGGAGATCTTCAGTTCAATAAGCATTAACAAAGATAATTGTTATGAACAATTCTTTCGAACAATTTATGACTTTCTGGTTTTTCAATTTCGGATTTCCCTTCATCTGAATTGATGCAGATATTCTTAAAAATAACATAGGTTCAATTATATTTGTTGAAACACAACAATTGTTAATCTTGCGAACAAATTAAATAAATAAATTCAAAGCTTTGGCGCTATGGCCTGGAAAAGAATTTTTTCACTAAAAGTGCTTCAAGTTTTTGTGAGAAAGATTTTCAGTCACTATATTTAAAAAAAATCAATAATGAAGGATTGTTCTAAGAATACAAGAAAGCTTTTTTAAATAGATGGAAATTTCCTGATCAAAGTCCAATTATCATTCTTTATGGAGACTACCTGTCCTAAAGCAGAAATTCTGATTCTTAACGGAATTTCCTGTTCTGAAGTTAAATTAAAATGGAAATTATAATTCTTTGCGGAAATTCCCTGTTGAAAGTCAAAATTATAATTCTTCACGGGGATTCCCTGTCCCAATTCTTAAAATTATATTTCTTTGCTGAAATTTTCTGTCCCAAACTCAAAATTAGAATTCTTTAAAGAAATCTCGGTTCCAAAGTAAAAGTTATAATTCTTCAGGGATATTTTCTTTCCCAAACTCGAAATTAAATTTCTTCACTGAAATTCTATGTCGCACCCTAGCACATTCCTGAGAAAAATCCCGGTTTTCCCCAGTGACCGAAATTCCCGATTTTCCCGATTTTTCGGTCAGGTAGACTCCCCGATTAAATAGGAGTGAAATACTAAAATGTAAGTCGTTATTTAAATGCTGCGAATTTTCATGTTTTAATTTTGTCAATAATTAAATATGCTAGAACAATTAAATGCGAATGAATAATACAAATTAGAAAGGAGTGCCTTTGCCTCGCCTCATCTCGCCAGTCTGGGCCGGAACTGGACGAGTACAGAGTTGACATGGGACACTTTGAATATTCATTATTTTTTATTAAAACAAAAATTTTTTAATTCATTTTATATGGAGTAATGTTAATAATAATTTTTTATGCATGAACCGTTATCAACACTAAGATTTAACAAAATGTGAAACCTAATTTATTTAATGACGAAGCAATAACAATTAGTTTTGCAACAAAAATTTAATCTTAATATTTGAAATCATTATTTGTTTTCATTTTTTAGAACTGCCCTGTCAGATCTTCTACCTATTCATAAAGAAATCAGTTCTAAAACCATATAACTTACGAGAAAATCGGGTCTCCCGTCTTACCCCGGTGTCCCGTTCCACCCCGGTCTTCCCTATTTTATAATACAACGCGTCAATTATTATCAGTGATATTTTTAATGAAAAAAGCAGGTCGGAAGCCAGCATGGACAGAATAATGTTATTTAGATTTTACAATTTACCTTATGTAACTAGATGGAGGATATGCTGATAGTGTTGAATGAAACAATATTGGTGATAATAGCAAAAGTAAAAGATTAATGTCTATTTTAATTTTTGTATCATCAAATACATTTATAGGAAAGCAAATTGTAAAATAATCTTATTATGATATATATCTTGTTGAGATATTTTAAATTATATGTTTAATAATTATTAAATGATCAACACGAATATTAGGTTAATTTGAAGATACTCTTTTCTTATGGAACGTATTCAATCTGAGATTGGTATAAAATAAGAGGTAAAATCTTTAACAAACAAATAATAATAATAAAGGTTGATTACAAAGGTCCCAACGAAAATTGCTGCAAGTGATAATTGTGTATTTAGCATAGTGAAGATTATTGTGATTGTATGACAATAAATTATTTTCAAAGCAAACATTTTCACTTATTCTTTGAATAATTGGTTTTTTTTCGAATGTGAGAAATAAATATTTCTTTGGTCAGTGAGATCAGCAAAAATAGACTGCTCTAACAAAGAAAGTTATAAATCATACATAAATGTATTCACTATTCACTCTGTCGATTGTGATGCGGAAAAAAATTACCACACAATTGGGAAGAGTACGTGTGCAAGTCATGTCAAACTGTTTTCAGGAATTTGAATAAAATTATATTTTCCAAATAATTATCGTGTCAATTTTTTAAATAAGCCTCTCCATCCCAATAACGAAACTATTACTGTTTCATCAAAATAGTTGAATTTTTAAGAAAAAAGACGAATTTTTAGGAGATAGTTGAATTATGAACAAAAAAATTAATTTCCAACTGAAAAAGATGAATTGTCAACAACAAAAAAATCACTTTTGAAGAAAAGAACTAAATTTTAACCAAATAATAAACTTCAATCAAAAATAGTTACATATGCAATTGAATAGTCGAATTTTCAAGGCAAAAAGACGATTTTGTTAGAAGACAGATGAATTTTCAACAAAAAAGATAATTTAAACAAAAAGTGAATTTTCAACCAAAAAGATGAATTTTCAACCCAAGGAAATGATATTTCCACCATTAAAAATGAATTTTCAATCCACAGGAGCGATTTTTATGTACAAAATGAGGAATTTGAAAGAAATTGAATTTCTGACCAAAAAAGATGACTTTTGAAAAAAATAACTGAATTTTCAACCAAATGGTCGAATTTTCAAATAAAAGAGTTTATAGCTCGACCAAACAATATAATTTTCAACACAGAAAGATGCATTTTCAATCAAGTAGTTGAATTCAAAAAACACTATTGATTTTCATCCAAACATTTACATTTACAACCAAGCAGTCAAACTTTCAATCGAAAGAGACGAATTTTCAACAAAATAGATGAATATTTATCCAAATAGTTGGAATTTAATGAGAAAAAGCCGAATTTTTTTTGAAGACAGTTAAATTTTCAACAAAACAAGTTATTTTTTAACAAGGAAAGATGAATTTTGAACCAAAAAAGATAAAAGAAAAATTTCCAATCCGAAAGTATGAATTTTCTATCCAAAAAGGGGAAATTCCAACATAATAGATGAATGTTTAAATAAATAGTTGAAGTTTTGTGGCAAAGAGGAGAATATTTTAGAAGACAGTCAAATTTACGACACAAAACTTCATTTCTAACCAAGAAAGGTGAATTTTCAACCAAAAGACTAGACGTTTCTATTACAAAAGAAGAATTTTCAATCCAAAAAGAATCAATTTTCTATCCAAAAAGACGGATGTTCAACAAAATAGCTGAATATTTAACCAAATAGTTGAAATATACTACGAAAAAAAGGAATTTTCCAGAAGACAGTTAAATTTACAAAGAAGAAATTAATTTTCTACAAGGAAAGATAAATTTTCGAGCAATAAATACGAGTTTTATACCTTGAAAATGAAAATAATAAATTATAATAATAATGAGTTCGGAGTGACAGAACCGAGGCGACGACCAGGCAATGGCCCCGGACAAACGTGAGAACATCGATTTAAATTGTCGGACCAATTCAGGAAGGACATGCTTCCCTGTTGGCATATAAGCTTACCCGCGCGAAGAGGATTCATGCAGAGGTTACATGACCATTGGGTCAATGTGCACCCGGAATATGCTCATCAAACGCTTCAGAATTTAAGAGATCAGATATCCTTCTTGCGAAAAAACAGATATGAAGATCTTTATCAACAAGAATAAGAGCAACATCCTCCAGCGAAAATTCCACCTGTTCCAGCAAGACCACTTTTGCAGATAGCCGATAATTCCAACATGAGAAGTAGGAGATCTATCAACCAAAAAGTCCTTCTCAGGGTGGACAAATTAGCTGAAGCTAATACTGCTCTCCTCGATTTGCTCTCCGAAGATGTTAATCTCTGGAACCTGAACTGTGTTGTATACGAGAAGGCGGTGTCCCTGCTTAGCGACAAAAGAAGTAATGATACTTCAGTATGTCTGAGTAAGACTCGCGAGCGTATTGCACAGCTTCAGTTCAAAATTGAAACGTCTAGATGGCATGCATGAAATATTCAGTGCATGATTAGCTACATAACATCAAATAAAAAATGCACTCCAAAAGTTAGGGCACTTGCTCGAAACTTAAGGAAAGCAAATTAAACGCTGGACAAGTGTAAACTGTTGACCATCAGGCAGAACTGGACTTCTATTCAACAAAGCGTCACCTGCCGTTAAAAATCCGCCTAGTCGAGAAGAGATTCAAGTATTCTGGGAGCAAGTATATGGAGATACTTATCAGCTAAATGAAGACGCTTCAGATATATCACTCTTTCGTAACTTTTACGAAAGGCAAAGGTTACCAGGTCCAGAGGAGGAGTTTCCACTAATTACTGCTGAAAAAGTAAAGAAAGTTATCGCTAGAACTAAGAACTTTTCAGCGCCAGGGCCAGATAAAATCAACAACTTTTGGTGCAAGAAGTTTAGTTCTACGCACCAACATCTAGCTCGTATATTCACTACTTTCTTGAACGGAGAAGAACCCGTCTTGCAGTGGCTAGTGGAAGGACGCATGGTATTAATCCCTGAGACCGGAGATTTGTCAAGTCCGAAGAACTATGGGCCCATAGCTTGTTTAAACACCAGCTGCAAGCTACTCACTGACATCCTCAAAGAGAGGATATTAATATCTATCGAGCTGGTATGGAGTGTAATAGTTGAACAACGTGGATGCAAGAAAGGGCTGGCAGGTTGCAGGGAGAACCTGTTAATAGACAGGTGTATTACCCAAGACTCGATCAGGTATCGACGCAATCTGTCCGTGGCTTGGATTGATTACCGTAAGGCATTCGATAACGCGAACCATGAGCTTCTTATCAAGCTCCTTGAGTGCATGGAGGTGCATCCAAAAATAGTGAGATGCATAGAAGAGCTTATGCTCTTGTGGCGGACAAGATTTGTCATAACATCTGACAAAAGACAAGTGACTACAAGCTTTGTCACATATAGAGACTCCCTTAGTCCGATACTTTTCTGCATCTCCCTCTTGCCTCTATCTATTGTGCTCCGAGGCAAAAGCTCTGGATACCTATGTGGCCCGCCGAGCAGAAGAGAATATGAGGTCAACCACCTTTTATACATGGACGACCTTAAACTCTTTGCTTCCTCGAAAGAAGACCTTGACATACTTGTAGAGGCGATAAATAGGTATTCTAAAGCGATTGGCATGAGCTTCGTACTGTACAAATGTGCCTGCGTCCACCAACACCAAGGAAGACTAGAAACTACATCATCGCGTGACGATCAGGATGTTCAAGTCATAAGCGTAAATATCATTCAACATCTTGGTATTGGAGAAACATATACATATCTTGGAATACCGCAAGCAGAAACCCAAAATGTGAGTGTGTTGAAAACGGCCCTTAGAACAAGGCGATCAATATGCTGGCTGTTCCTATACTGCTCTACACGTTTGGTGCAGTAAAATGGAACGTCAATGAGTTGAAGCCACTTGGCCGAAGCACACGCAGGATAATGACAATCCATCGAAGTCATTATCAGAGATCTTCCGTACCTCGAATATACCTCCCTCGAGATAAAGGGGGTATAGGCTTGCTGAACTTAGAGTGTCTTCATCGCAGAACGGTTCTGGCTACAGCCTGCTCAGTTCTAAATAGCACGGATTCTCCTATGCGACTCGTACATCAACATGAAGTCGTCAATGCTGCAGCGTTTCTATACAGTGCCGCAATTAGGGCCGCAGAGAAGCTTGGCCTCCCATTTGATTCCAGCGACACTACACATGGCCAGGCATCGCTAACATCTTTGGTACTCAAAAGTTGTGTTCAGGAAGCAGAACATACGCTCCTACTAAAAGAACATGCTGACAAGCCGCTTCATGGTAAATTCTACGGCATTATACGTAGAGAAGAGCAAGTCTGCTGGATTGAAATCGAAGACTGAGAGATTTTTTCTTGCCTGTCAAGACGGCGTTACAGACACCTTAGTTTACCGCGAGTGCATAATGAATGTACCTGTAGGCGGTACCAACTGCCGAGCGTGCAAGCAAGAGCCAGAAACACGTGGAGATATTTCCAGTGGATGATCAAAAAATGCACGCTACGGGTACATGGAGAGGCACAATGCAGCTCTAAAAGTGTTATATTACAGTCTTAGGCACTTCTATGGTGTTGATCTATTGCCCGTCTTGCCATACGCCCAGGGGTAACTCGAGTCCGTTGTGGAGAATGATCAGTGTAAGATCTACTGGAATTTCTCATCCTCCAACACTGAACGTATCTGTGCTACGAAGCCTGATATTGTCCTCCAAGATCTGAAGAACAAGATCATTCATGTGATTGAATTCTCGGCACCAGCCGATGGTAATATTACGGCAAAGGAGGAAGGAAAACGGGCGAAATATTAAGCACTTCTTTTTTAGCTGAGCAGGCTGTACCATGGCTACAAAGTACATCTTGTAGTTCTCATAATCGGCTGTCTTGGAGGTATGAAAGCTTTATTTATTAGCCAAATCAACAAGATTCCCACTTTCCAGCGTCAGGCTCATTCCTTCGCGAACCGGATGCAAAAGGCTGTTCTTCTGGGATCACTTCATCCGGTCCGTCAACACTGTTCCTCACAACATCTGCAAATATTGGTAGCTCTAAAAAGTATCCAGAGGTAAAACCTTCATCTCCAACTTTCCCGTCTGCCGCGTAAGGTCATCCGCGGGTAGAGACCTGACTCCAAGGAACAGGAGGAGCAGAAGCGGATAACGTGCACGTTCCAGTTGCGTCGGGATTGGTTGCTTTAAGAAACCTTGATCGTAGCTTCCGGAGCCTGCAACTTCTCACAAAATAATAAATAATAAAACAAGAATGTTAAATCCAAAAAGGATTAATTTTTCATGGAAAAGCGGAAATTGAAAATATATAAATATTGAACGAAATATTTGAACTTTCACGATGAGAAGACAAATTTTTTATAAGACAGATTTACAACACAAAAGGAAATTTTTGACAACGGAAGACGAATTTTCAACCCCAGAAAAATGACTTTTCTACTATGAGTAGGAATTTTCAAACCAAAAGGATGAATGCTATAACCAAAAAAGCAAATCTTCAAGGAACCAGTTAAATTTACGATAAAAAAGATGAGTTTTCAACAAAATACTTGAATTTCCAACAATACAATTGAATGTTCAATCAAACAGTCGAATGTTCAACCAAAAAGAGTAAAAACATGGAAAAAAGAGTAATCCTTTAAAAAAGGGGAAAAAGGAGAATTATGGAAAGAGTCTGAAGTCACATTTTTTTATAAGTTTCGAAAAAATTGCACGATCCAAGCACTGCAGTTCTAAAAACTGGACTACTAGACATAGCCCTTATTTTTTAGAAGAAAAAATTCACCTTCTACGAAAAAACGCTAGAAAATAAAATTTGAAAAAAACTATCTATTCAACAGGAAGCTTGACTATCATCTGACTGACCTCACACTACTTATTAATTCGAATTACATCAAAAGCTAAGGGTCAACATGACGACATACTTTTCTGGAATTTAAAGCATAGGCACTGAACTTTGTGAAAACTATTTGCATACGCATTGAAGGCTGATTAGAAAATGTACAATCGTAATCAGTTAATGTTAGAATTAAACGAGTTAGGAACATTTTTCTGGTAGTCTGTTGTGAATTTTCATTGTGCGTGGACTTTCAGACTGTGAAATATCGAACGCAGTCAAAATGGGTTTTCTAGAAACGTATAATTATTACTACTATGAACAGGCAGGTATGTTTGATTTTTTGCAAAATTATTACTGAAGCTACATTCGTAGGCGCATTTTCTTCTCTTTTCCAAACTGCCTTCAGATTTTGAATTAATTTTTTTCAGTCATTCAAGCATTTATTTTTTGGTTATTTTTTTGGTTATCCAAAATTTAACATTTATTTCAGCCGCAAAACCTACATTAACCCCTTGAGCGGCATGCTGTGTTCAAGGAAATGTGCCCTGGGGGGGGGGAGGAAGATAAGAATGAACTTTAATTTTTGTCAATCCTGATACACTGAGGTCTTCCAAGTTGCAGAATACGAAACTATAGTCAAAATTTGGAAATCCAAAATTTCTGATCCAATATGGCGACTCGAAATTGAAAAAATCTAAAACTCGATGGATTTTTACGGAAGTTTGTATGTTGGAGTTGCTCTGGCTACAGAGTACGAATCTGTGGTCGGAATTTCAACAGCTCATGCAGGGGGTAGAATCAAATCTATTTCCAAAATTGTTCATTGTTCATATTGCATCAGTTTATATGCATTCCTAATTTTTTTTGCGGATTCGTTTCCTATGACCCCAAAAACCTGTAGAAATAAGGTTTCACGGCAATGTATTTAGTTGCCGGATTTCTTGACATTTTCAAGCCGCCATATTGAATCAGCCACTTTCAATTCTTTAATCTCGAATACGTATTTGTATTCTACAACCCCCAAAAACTCGCAAAAAAAAAAGGGTTTCACGGAAATGTGCCAAGTTTTTGTATTTATTCACATTTTCAAGCCGCCATATTGGATTAGCCATTTTCAATTTTTTAACTTTGATCACGGATTCATTTTCTACGACCACAAAAACCCGTAGAAATAAGCTTTCACGGAAATGTGTTAAGTTTTCGGATTTCTTGATATTTTCTAGGAATGTTGCCAAATTCACACATATACATACACACACAGAGTTTAATTTTGAAACAGAACAAATTTTTCAGTATAAATATTGTATAAATATAATCAAATAGTTATATTGGAAGAAAAATCCTGGGATCGAAGTCAAATTTACAGCATGCTTCGAGCGTCTGTCTTAATTGAATAAAATGTTACACTATAGATCTTGAATTTTTCTTAGTTTCATCGTGAACATAAATGCCATACTTTTCTTACCCTTGAACTTTAAAAATAATGAATCAATATAAAAACATAATATTTAAATACATTTATGTGACAAATATGTCCAGAAAACACGGTAAATTAACGTTTATTCATTATTATCTTTTAATATTCTACCAATCCTTTAAAGTTGAAACATAGAAGCTTCTTTGGTAATAGCGATCATGTACACATCTTAATTTAAAATTATCTCAATGCAATATTCTGAATATTTCTCATCCTCCCGGGTAAAAAAATTTTGGTATGGGATTGATCTAGGAAAACATCTGTGAAATCGTATGGGAGTGATCTCTCAGATAGTATAGTAAAAGTATGCCATTTGAGACGATCCCATACTTCATGTATATTTGAATGAAGTATAGTGGATGTATAGCTCAAATATTGGTAAAGTATAACAATGTATAGTTGAAGTATAGGGGAAGTATTTTTAAAGTATATCTGAGAAGTATAGCTGCAGTATAGATAATGTATAGCTGATGTTCAGTCAAAGTATAGCTGAAGTATATCTTTTAAGTATAGCTCAAGTATGTACTTCATGTCTAAAGTATAGAAAAAGTATGGCTACAGTAAGTACAGCCATATCGTTGCTGATGATAGATAATCAGATATCTGAAATACATGAAAATAGAAATCCAGAATCATGATTTTCATAATTTCAAAGGATATTGTTTAAAAATTCTAAAATAATTAAAATGCTATTAATATTATGTTTATAGGATTCAAAGATTCTGGATCTCTTACCAATATATATGACATAAGAGTCATATAAGTAGTCCGTTATGTATCCGTTGAATATTTTATATCCTCACGAACAATATTCAAAATATAGTTGACTTGCGAAATCAATTTCAATCGCGAACTTTTGAAATTTTTAGACGAGCTGTCATTCATGATACATTGTGTTTTATCACGTTGCTAGGATATCTTGAAGAACAAATGAGTACAATTCTATGTCCGATACTTCTGCCATACTTAAGTATAAATGAAGTATAATCTGTACTTCTGCTATACTTAAGTATAGATGAAGTATATCCTATACTTCAGCTATACTTAAGTATAGAAGAAGTATATCCCATACTTCAGCTATACTTTAGCTATACTTTAGATATACTTCAGCCATACATCAGCTATACTTTAGATATACTTTATCTATACTATTTCAATATACTTGAAGTATGGGATCGTCTCATTTACCATACATTTTTTATACTTTGGGAAGTCAATGATTGATCAGTCCCATACTTATGATTTTTACTCGGGCTAGGTCGAAAAAGAACTTTTTTTTTTATTCCTGTGAAAATGGTTTTAGTTTCTTGTACTTTTTTTAATTTTCTCACCAGGGACGTTGGAAAATAAACGGATGTTTTTCTAAAGAAAGGGAAATTAGTGCGCATGTAGCTAGGCCTAGGTGTCATTCAAAAATTTTATACTTAAAAATAATCAATTTTTCAGATCCTCGGGTGACAAATTGGTTCCTAATGGGAAGTTTGTGGCCAATTGTGTTAACTTTATGCAGTTACTTATACTTTATCTTACAATGTGGCCCACGTTACATGAAGAACAGGCCAGCATACGAATTGAAGACTTTTATCCGATTTTACAATATTTTTCAAGTCATTGCAAATGCTTACATAGTACACGAATTTTCGGCAGTTTTTCCTGATCTCACTGTCTTGCAATGTATACCAATCGATTTCTCGACAACTCCAGGTGCTTTAAGAGTGCGTAAATATGAAAATTCTGTTTCCGAACTCATGTTGACAATCTCTTCAAATATTAAATCAAATAATTCAAATTTACAGGTTGTGAAAGCATGTTATTACGCAACAATGTTGAAAGTTGTTGACCTTATCGAAACAGGACTGTTTGTTCTCAGGAAAAAGAACAACCAAATTTCATTTTTACACGTCTATCATCATATAACTACAGTATTGGTTGGTGTCATATTTGTTAGATATGTGTCTGGAGGAATGGCAGTTATTTTTCCTGCCTTAAATTGTGCAGTTCATGTAATAATGTACAGCTACTACTTTTTGAGCAGCATAGAAGGAATCAAAGAAGCGATTAATCCCATAAAACGCTACGTAACTATTATACAAATGGTAAACAAAATTTTTAATAGACAAATTACAGACTTCACAGACCAAAGTTATCTCGAAACAGGCCAGGATAGAATTATTTTCAACCAAATACTTGAATTTTCAACCAAAAATTATTTGTATTTTAAATGAAAAACAGTGATGATTTTCTGGAAAGAAATTTGAATTTTCAACAAAATAATTAAATTTTCAACCAAATAGTAGGACTTTTAACCGAAAGAAATTAATTCTAAAGCAAAAATATAATAGAAGACATTTCAATCAAAAGAAATGATCTTTTAAGCAAAAATAGTTTATTTTCTCATCGGGTTCGCATTTAATCGAAGAAACGAGAAAATGAGGGAAAAGAGGTATTATTTAAAAAAGTGGGAGAGAGGGAAAGATATTCAAGAGTGTGAAGTCTGAAATTATTTATGCTATTGTTAATATGAAATAGTATTTAATATGTTTTTTTTCAGGTGCAATTCGTCATTTTTTTGTTACACCTTCTCGTCGCTTTGAGGCCATCCTGCCCTGTTCCAAAATTTCCAGCTTTTGTTATGATCGCAAATGTAATTTTCAACTTAACCTTATTTTATAACTTTTACAAGAAAGCCTACTTGGAGCCGAAAACAAAAAAGTGATTCCGTCTGCAAAGTGTGATATAATTTACAACTAAGAGTGTAAAATAATTTTCAAATATTAGTATTTGAGACTAATTAGGATAATTTCGTCATCAATAAAACCATTTATATTAAATCAAAGGAATTTCGTTTTTCAAGGATTGCTGTAATGCTTTCTACTGAATTTTATAATAATATTTTACTCATTTTTCAAAAATTTGTTTACAGTGAATCCAGGACTGCGCAGGATTTCCAGATTTTTGTTCTCATTCTTATGCACCCGAAAGTATTTACTAAATCTTAAAACACTCAGCATTTTCAACGGTCAAACTTAAAAAAAAAAAAAAAAAGGAAAGAGAGGGAATGAAACGCATGTGTTATTTGACTCTCTCCAGTTCGCCCCTTTGTTCTCAAAATCAGTCGTTTCGAAGTACTCTCAGAAGTCAGTCGTTTATTTGAAAATAGGGAAAGAATTTTTAAAAGAAAAGTTTCAAAATATTTTAAAAGAAGTTTCAAAAATTTTCATTATTTGTCTATAAACTCTTTTTATGTGTGCAGATTTATTCAATAAAAGATTTTATAACCGCGTAACTAAAGTGACATTCGGAAATAGACAAGAAATGGAATTATCTACAACCTGTTTTTAAAAAAAAGATGAGTTTCTAGTATATACCAAATTATATTAATTTTTACTGAAATACAAGTTTTCCCCATATTTTGGATAGGGTGAGGGGGGGAGGGGGAATTTTTAGATACTTTAAATTCGCTCTGTCGGATTTAAAGAACTTATACCAGGAATTTTATTCGTAGTAGAACTGCACTCAATGCGCGTGAATGTTTTAAATTGATTTAGATGATTTCAAAGGAATTTCGTTTTTCAAGGATTGCTGTAATACTTTCTACTGAATTTTATAATAATATTTTACTCATTTTTCAAAAATTTGTTTACAATGAATCCAGGACTGCGCAGGATTTCCAGATTTTTGTTCTCATTCTTATGCACCCGAAAGTATTTACTAAATCTTAAAACACTCAGCATTTTCAACGGTCAAACTTAAAAAAAGAGGTCGGTTTAGAGGTCGGCCGGCAATCGGCAAACGGGAAAATATCAACTCCTATCTAATAGAACGCTGCTTAAGGCTGGTGACCTTATCAGCATAAATCACCCACCTATTGAGACTCTCGGCTTCCTTTCTCATGTCCTTCTCCCCCCGCCCCCCACCCCCAGTAACAGAAGTTTTGGTGGGACTGACGTTACAGATTGACTCCACCATGAGACAAATCACTGCTTAATTCGGACATGATTTCGACTCGCAAAACAAATCTCGCGCATACAGGTGATAGTTGGGAGTACAATCTAAACATGAATAATACAAACAATAAAGTAGCCTCGGAAAGGACTGAAACTCGGATTGACCAAAGGCATGCACACGGTAAGCGTAAAGGTTGTGTTTCGGGCGATGAATGGAGACTGGGTGTTTGGAATGCTAGAGGAGTGAATGATCTTAAGATAAGAGAACTACGAGAAACTATGCACGTAAGGAAACTAGACATTCTCTGTGTACCTGAGACGAAGAAAAAGGGTCGCGAATTTATAAAAATAGAAAATGGGGTGTTGGAAGGCGGTTGTGAAATATGGTCAGGAGTAGATAGCGAATCACATCGTAGTCAAGGGGTCGGTTTAATTATGAATGAAAAAGCAAGACAGCATCTCATAGAGCATAATTTTGTATCACCCAGATTGCTATGGGCTAGAATGAAGGTAGGAATCAGAAGTTTATTTATCATAGCGTGCTACGCACCAGTTGATAGCGATTCGAGGGAAGTTAAGGACGCCTTCTGGGACACTTTAAATGATACAATAAGTACTTGCGACCAAGGTGAAAGAATAATTTTGTTAGGAGATATGAACGGATGGGTCGGCGTCCAACGTCAGGATACAGATACAGGAGGGGTACTAGGTAATTTTGGGGATCCAACAAGAAAAAATTATAACGGGGAAAAATTAGTTAGCTTATGCTTAGAGAAGGACCTATTTATTACAAATACCTGGTTTCGACATAAAATGATCCATACTTACACCTGGTGTAAAGGAAATAACCGCAGTATAATTGACTTCGCTATTGCAGATGAAAGACTAAGAGAACTAGTTACAGATACAAGAGTCATGAGGGGGGCCGAATGCAATACTGATCATTACCTTTTAGTCTCCAGGATGAACTTAGGGCGGGGGTGGAGAAGAAAGAGAACCAAACAAACGAAACAAACGCGAATCAAGGTCGAAAATTTACAGAAACCGGAATTACGAATAGATTTTCAGAATAAGATAAACGAACGCATAGATAAGGCAATTTGGGAGTCGCTTGAGAGGAACAAAGATGTAGAAGGTGCGTGGGCTTTATTGCGGGATACCATTGTTGAAACTGCGATTGAAGTGTGTGGTATGGCGAGGGTAGGAAAAAAGTCTGGCGATGCGTGGTGGAACGATGAAATTGCAGCAGCCCAACAAGAAAAGAAAGAAGCGTACAAAAGAACGTTGAACATGACAGGTCTTAGCGATGAGGAGGTGAATAGACGCAAAAATGATTACAAACATAAAAAGAGGAAAATTAAACGACTAATCAAAAAGAGTAAAGAGAAAACCAGAACAGAAGAAGAGAGAAAAATAAAAAACTGCTTTGAAGGAATTATAAAACTATTATATAAACAGTTGAAGGAAAGTAAAAGTACAGAGTTTGTTAGGAAGAGAAACAGCAAAGGTGAAATGCTATATGATATAGACGGGATAGTAGACGCTTTAAAAGACTCTTTTAAAGAACTATTAGGAGATGAAGATATAGGGCAACAAAGCTGAAACATAGAACATAATGCATTAGAAAACCCAATTGAAAAAGTCTGTGTCACTGAGATCATAGATATAATTAAAAACTTGAAAAACGGTAAGGCTGCTGGAATAGAGAGTATTAGCGCTGAAATTCTCAAATACGTTGACGAGTACATACCTCACAGGTTGTGCGAATTGATAAATTTATGTTTCGAGACAGGAGAAGTCCCAGACGATTGGAGAAAGGCGATTATTGTACCAATATATAAAAGAAAGGGAGATAAAAGCAACTGCAGTAATTACAGAGGTATCAGCCTACTAAGTACCTTAAGTAAAATATACTCAAAAATACTTATTCGTAGGGTAATGGAAATCACAGAAGAGAAGTTATGGGAAGTCCAAAGTGGATTTATGCCAGGAAGATCATATACAGATCAGATATTTAGCCTAAGACAGATCACAGAAAAAAGCTTAAGAGTAGGAAAGAAAGTTTTCTGTGCATTTATTGACCTAGAAAAAGCATTTGACAAGGTAAATAGAAGTCAACTTTGGGAAGTCCTTAAAGAGTACAGAGTAGATGGAGGACTCCTACAAGCAATAAAGACAATATATACAGGTAGTAAAGCAAGTGTAAGGGTAAGTGGGAAACTGAGTGACTGGTTCGATATTATGCAAGGCGTGAAACAAGGATGCGTTATGTCCTCGTGGCTTTTTATCATATTCATGGATAAGTGTCTAAGAACTGCCCTCTTCGACGAAAAAGGCGTAGATCTCGAAACCGTCAAGGTACGTGGGTCAGCTTTCGCAGATGACAAAATTGTTATGGCAGAATCAGTCGAGGACTTGCAAAGAATGTTGAATAAACTTAATACAAGCATAAAGAACATGGGCCTCACAATTAACGTGAGTAAAACGAAAATCATGGTGTTTTAAGGGTAAAAGTGAGAAAACAATATGCAACATTATTCTAAATGGTGAGAGATTAGAACAAGTTGACAAGTACGTATATCTAGGTAGCCTATTCACTAGCGACGAAAAAATAGATGGGGAGTTAGATAGGCGCATAAATAAGGGTAAGCAGGTTATCGGTAGAGCAGGGTCCATCCTCACAAATAAAAACATATCAAAAAAAGCTAAAATGGCCATACAGAATTTCATATTCGTACCAACTGTACTATACGGTAGCGAGACATGGACCTGTCAAGAAAAGGATAGGAGTAAAAGCAACGCAATCGGCATGAAACATCTGTGCATAATATGCGGAGAAACACTGATGGACAAAGTCCGAAACGAGACAATCCTCAAAGAATGTGGTACAGGAGAGACACTAGTTGTCATATCGGGAAGAAATCAGTTAAGATGGTTCGGACATCTTGAAAGAATGAAAAATGAATGACTGACGAAGCAAGTATATAAAGGTAAAGTAAATGGCAGAATGCCCACAGGTAGACCGCTGAAAGAATGGTTAGAATCTCTAAATGAGACATTAATCCGAAGAGACATAAGAAGTCATAGAAACACAAGAGCCTGCATGAAGAAATGCATGGACGTGAAGGAAGGTAGAGTAGTATGCCAGGGCAGAAAAGTGTGGCGACAAATAGTTTATACACAGAGTGACAATAAAGTGAATGATGCCTGAAACAAAGACCTTGGATACTAATGGGCCCAAGTGGGGAACCATACATAACAATTTTGTAAGGCTCCTTACTTGGGGTGATCGCTAGAGAGATTGATCAGCAACTTGGGTCGGAGCAGTGTTGCGGAGTGAACGTGTCATTTGAATAAATAACACGAAAACTCCAGATCAATCTAAAACATCTATACCTGACACCTATATACCTACCTACCTTATACCATATAACGACCTACTTTACAACTATATACATATATCCCACTTCTTTCCAACCGAGCAAGTCACGCCTACCCCGAAAGGGAAATGGCTTAATGGTGTAATAATAAATAATAATCAAATTTAAAGAAATTTTATGTACTATATTCAAATTAATATTTGAGGCTCTTAGAGGAGAAGGGGTAGATTAATGGACATTGTTTTATAAAATAATGCAATCATCCACAAAATACTATGGCAATTTTGGGATATTTATGCCCCCCCCCCTTGCACAGTGGGGCAAAATGGACAACATTCTAGCCTCGATCCAATTCTTGATTAATTTTGAAAAAAGTTGCTAAATACTTGGAAAAGAATGGTTTTCGATGAATTCCATCAATACCGAGAATTCCATCGATTCCGTGAATTCCATGAATTTCGTGAATTCCATGAATTCGACGAATTTCATGAATTCCGTGAATTTCGTGAATTCCCTAAATTCCGTGAATTCAAGAAATTCCATGAATTCCGTGGATTCCACGAATTTCGTCAATTCCGTGAATTCGACGAATTCTATGAATTCCATGAATTCCGTGAATTCCATGAATTCTGTGAATTCTATTAATTCTGCGAATTCTGTGAATTCTGTGAATTCTATTAATTCTATGAATGTCAATAATTCCATGAATTCTGCGAATTACATTAATTCCACGAATTCTGTGAATTCCATGAATTCCACTGATTTAATGAATTTCATGAATTGAGAAAATTTCATGTATACCATTACCATTAAGCCATTTCCCTTTCGGGGTAGGCGTGACACTACCCGATTCGGGTAGTGTTTTCAGGTGGATAATTTCTTGTAGTAAATAACTACAAGTGTGGGCTCACCACACCCAGGACTAGCCAACAACACGCAGTAGTATTCCCGAATGGTAACCCATTCAAGTAGTAACCGCGCCCAACACTGCTTAACTTCAGTGATCTAACGAAAACTGGTGTTTTCAGTGTGATATCGAATTACGTTAATTCCATGAATTTAGTGAATTCCATGAATTTCGTAAATTCCCTAAATTCCGTGAAATCCGTGAATGCAAAAAATTCCATGAATTCTGTGAATTCCATGAATTCCATGAATTCCGTGAATTCCATGAATTACGCGAATTCCATGAATTCTGTGAATTCCATGAATTCCGTGAATTCCATGAATTACGCGAATTCCATGGATTCCGTAAATTCAGTGAATTCCATGAATTCCGTAAATTCAGTGAATTCCGTAAATTCAGTGAATTCCATGATTTCCGTGAGTTCGGCAAATTCCATGAATTCCGTAAATTCCATGAATTCTGTGAACTCTATGAATTCTGCGAATTCTATGAATTCTGTGAATTCTATGAATTCTGAGAATTCTATGAATTCTGTGAATTCTATGAATTCTGAGAATTCTATGAATTCTATCAATTCTGTGAATTCTATTAACTCTGTGAATTCTATGAATTCTGTGAATTCTATCAATTCTGTGAATGACATTAATTCCATGAATTCTGCGAATTAAATAAATTCCACGAATTCTGTGAATTCCATGCATTTCGCTGATTCCATGAATTCCATGAATTTAGAAAATTTCATGAATTACATTAATTCCATGAATTTAGTGAATTCCATGCATTTCGTAAATTCCCTTAATTCCGTGAAATCAATGAATTCAAAAAATTCCATGAATTACGCGAATTCCATGGATTCCGTAAATTCAGTGAATTCGAAAAATGTTACCAAAAATTTTCAAATCTTCAACAAGAAAAAGTACATGAAAACTTTTGGAATCTCGGGAATTATGATGAACAAAATTTAGTTCTCAGTGGAATGTTAAAATGCAAGGATCCTGTCGAAACGAATGCAGGTGAAAAAGTAGGGTGGTTAATTCATTGGATTTATTTATTTCCTACTGGCGATGAAAATATTTCAGTTTACAAGAAATTTTTTGGGCTTTTCTATGCCGCTTGCGAATTAAAACATTCATAGTTTTTTAACCATTGATCAGATTTAGTTAAAACTCTACAGAAAACTTCGTTGAACCTCAATTTAACAACTTTGTCACTGGAAGTTTTCCTTTACGAAGTCTCACAAAAAAATTAACATCTTTTTTGTTTATAAAAATATTCAAATTTCTCTTGCTTAAATAGTTTCAGAGGACTTTCACACATGATTAGGTGTTAATGAAATGAAAAAATTCTAAAAATTGGCTAACTTAGCGCAAGCTGAAGTGAAAAAACATTGAAATTTTTTGTTTTTAAAAAATCTTATTTTTACCAATTTATTCAAAAACTATAAAACCTACAACTTTCCGCAAAGAGAAAAGAAGATGCGCCTCAAAATTCATTAGGAGAATCAGGTCTTAAAATTAAAATTCGTACGATTTTCAAAATTGACTTTCAGGGCAATACTTCTCAGGTTGAATTTAGGCGTATGCTCTTCTAATCCGGAGAGGTTTATGTGTTAGTAGGCTCTCTTCCAAGTAGTGATGCATATCGAGCGATCGAACTGAGAGTCTGACGAGAGGGAGAAAAGTGATCGTCTTTTGAAAACGTCATATCAGTTCGAATCGTCTCGTGAGACAATCATCTCGCTAAGTCGATCGAACCGAGCAAATGGTTTCTAAAACTGTGTGTAAACATTTTATTTTTGAATGATTCAAAACCTTTTTGAATTAAAAATAAAATTAACTCATTCAACAAAACAAAAAATTTTGGAGAAAACTTTTTAGCGAAATATTTCTAAGCTGAAATGGTTAGATTTGAATTTATTTGCTCAACCTTTTAAAGCAAATTCAAGCTTGCGAACCAACTCAAAAGTTAGCAAATTTTTCATGAAAGTCGATGTCAGAAGTTTCCTTTGTCCTGAATAGGTAGAAATTTGAAAAATTCAAATAGTGGATTGAATATGGTGCGCTATGATTTGAAAATTTAGTAAAATTGTAGATTGTTATAAAATTAAAGCTTTATTAATCAGTTCGACATTAAAACATAGGTTCTATTGATCTAACAACATTTGAATCTGAGGTGCCAAGCTACAAGTAACCCACGAATTAATACACATTAGGAATTTAATCGATTCATTTTCGAGATGATTTCTATGTTTCCTGATGGTTAGGGAACCACGAGAAAATACTCTTTCTGCTGATACAGATGTAGCTGGTATGCACAGTAAATCGCGAGCCATTAAAGACAGAGTAGGGAAGAGCTTCTCATTCTGATGCCACCATTCCAGTACATCTTGGTCTTCATCAGCACATTCCTGTGATAAGTAGAGATCTATCTCTTTTCGCCATTCTCGATTAGAGGATTTTGAATTTCGAGTGATCTGCTTTTTCTTAGTTTTCTTTTTAAATTCGGCGAACACATTAATTTTGACGGTCTCTTTTCGTGTACCCAAATCTTCAACTGCAGGGGGATCATTCTCAACTTCTTCTTCTTCTTCTTCTTCTTGAGTTTTCTATATTATAAACGGAATCTGTGTTTGTTATCATAATAATGAGAATAATTAGAATATTAAATTAGATGTCTTCAATTTGTTAATGCATGTACTTAATTCAATGTAAAATTGTACTCAACAAGGAATTGAATCCAAACATTATGTACCTCTTGTACATTACAAATAAAATAAGTTGTAGAAATAAAGTAATTACACCTAATAAAGAAATCTTTTTGTGAGTATATACATTGGCTCATTACCTCTTTGTTATAGTACGATGTCCGATAGACATTTTCGAATTTCTGTAACGAGGCAGCAACCATTTCTTTTCCCCAAGATGTTTCGTAAAACATTTCGAGTTAGTGCCTTGGATCTAGAATTAGAACAGCACAGTAAATCCAGTTACTCTTTAGATAATGTTTCAGTAACTTGTCTTTTACAACTGCCCATGCTTCAAGCATGGATTCATCAACCGTGCTAGGATCAGTCATATTCGTTAGATCAGTGATTGATTCTTCTATCTTGTCTAAAAGCATATTGAATCCGACGACTATCAAAGGGAGGGTGACGTACTTTTCACCGCAAAGAGCATCAGTCAGAAGTTTGAAGTGGCGAAGGTATTCAAAAACCCTTGACAGCAGCAACCACTCGTACTCAGAAATGAGATACTTCTTCAGTTCCGGATTTAGTTTGCACAAAAGAGTTAATGGACGTTGCATTCTCGTCCCAGTCCAAATCATGGAATACGTCGAATTCCATCTTATAGACATGTCAACATTAGGTTGCAACATCTCCATCCCGATCATCTCACAACAATTTTTCAGCTTAATCTGCCATTGTTCCGATCTCTTCAGAAGTTTGAACAGATTTCTTAGTTTCACCAAAGGAAACGTCATCTCTTTATCATCTTCGATGTTTTCAGCCTCATCTTGTCCTTCAACAGTTCCATCAAAATTGTCTTCATTTTCTCCAACATGAATTTCATCAATTTTTAATACGCCTAGCATATCTTGGACACTCAGATTTAAGATGTGTGCGTAACATCTGAGGTGTCCATCTTCGGCATCAAAATTTGGTATTAAATAGGACAATTCCCTCATGAAAGTCGTGTTCGCAGCGGCGTTATCCAAAGTGATACCTGAAATCTTTTCCCTCAGATCATAAGAGTCAAGTGCATCATGGAAAATGTTTGCGACCTCTAGGCCTGAATGTTGACCCTTTGCAGGAAGAAAACAGATCGTCAGAGAATGCAGTTCCCAATTATCGTTAATGAAATGGCCTGTCACTCCGAAATACGACCGATTAGCAATGGATGTCCAGCCATCAACAGCATATGCAATTTTCGATCGATTTTTTTGTGAAATATCCATAACAAACTTCTCCATTTCGTTAAATCGACATTCTGTTAAACATTTGAGCTGCATGCGCATGGGTACGTCTACCTTTGGATTCAGGTAGTGAAAGAAACTTTGCGTATCATCATCATCGAAAAAAGTATACGGGAGGTACTTTTTCGCTACCCAGTCGACTACTTTTTTATTGAAGGTTTCTTGAACAAATACCTAAAATCGAAATCAACTGATATCAAAGATATCTTAGCCACCCATTGTATCGTTTTATGCTGTTTTGATATATCCTCTGTATAAAGGTATTAAAAACAATAATGTTTTGAGTGCAAAAATATTTTTGTAAATATTTTTCAAAAAAAGAATGACGAAGATATAAGCGTTTGTACGTATTTTTTGGAATTAGCATTTTTCAAATTTTTGGGCAAGATATATCTAAAGAAATAATCGTTTGATCGTGCTTCGATTTTTCGTACATTTGTAAAATAGTAATACCTTCTATTTGAAACTACAGGTTATGAAATATTGATTAAAAAAACTTTAAAACAAATTTATAAAGCATAAAATTTTCACCGAAAAATCGCTCTTTTCTTTCACAACTTCAAATTTATTATAAATTCTGAGAAAAAAAATTCATTTTATAGGATTAACCACTAATTATACTTCTCATTAACAAGATATTTTCTCCTGAATGTTTCAGGACTCATAGCAAGGTCGCTAGATTGCTCACAAATTGAGCATGAGCATCTCCGTTTTGTTTTTGAAAAACGTGAAAAAAATATTTTTGCACTCAGAAAATTGCTGTTTTTAAGAACTTTTTACTAAGAATGTGTCGAATATAAAATTTCTGTATGAAAAAAACAATAATAAAGATTGCCTTATTTTTAACCTTTTATACAACGTTCCCCCTTAAACAGCATGAACATTTTTTTCTCCATGAAAGTAAAATAATAGCATATTTATTTGATACAAACTGAAGAACTATTAATTTGGACGTATTCAACATTTTCAAAAAAGTCTGCATTAGCTCAATTAAAGAAAAACATGTTTTTTACACACCACCGATAAATTGTTAATTGAATAACATTTTTTATCTAATTTCTTATTCTTGTTCCCTAACAAAAAGTGTATATACAAAAAAATTTCTATAATAATTTTCGAATAAATAGAAACTCTTTTTTGACTTGTTAAATCAGTCAGTCCACCATTTTTTTTCCTTCAGCTCAAAACGATTCGATTAGTTTTTGTATTTTCCCTCCTCCCTAATGTTTCTTTATCACAGAATATCTCAACTATAAAATAACAGTACTCCTAAATACTGGTTGTTGTTATTTAAGTCTGCTGTGATAATTTCAAATACAGTATTATTTTATATATTAAAATATAATTACTTCTTTCGAGGAAGCAGAGCTTGATGGATTATTTGGATATGTTTCTGCATACGTCTCTTTATGAAATTTACGGAGATGCCGCATTAAACCAGTTGTATTACTGTCCACCATTTTAATAATTTTACTGTCATCATTCGATTCTGCTGAACACAGTTTGCATCGTGCTATCTTGCAATCATTTTCTCGAAAATATTCGAAAGACTCCTCCAAAGGTTTTGCATTATGTCGTCTCCTTCTGGTTCGAAACTTTGTGCTTTCTGCAGTTTTTTTCTCTCGGCTGAAATAACAGATGTACAGAGCATAAGTTGTTTTTTTATTTTATTTTTTATTTTTATTATATGCTAGAATGACCGAAAATTCTACGTATGATATATTGTAAGTATCTAAGAATATTATAAACATCAGTCTTTTGATAAGTTAACAAAATATAAGTTAAAAACCCTAAAAACAAATGTCATAATAGTTTTATATAATTTATTCTTAATCAAAAATATTTTATTTGTGAAACCTTCCAGTCAGTTCCACATCTGATTCCTCGTTTTCTTCATAGGATTTTTTGCGTTTTGCTGTATTTATATTTTCTATTGACATTTTGAGAACTGACATTTAAGGAGCACATTGATCGGGTTTTCGGACGATACGATACGAACAAAAACAAAAGAAGTTTGAAAAATCTCGGCTCGAAAAATTTGTAAAATTTCAATTGATTTCGAACGATAACGAGAATTTCTCGGCTCGATATGCATCACTACTTCCAAGTACTTAGCAAATTTTTTCTTAATTCGTTGAGAATTGGATCGAGGCTAGAATTTCCTCCATTTGGCCCCAATGTGTCCTGGCCCGCAGAGAAGAATTTTAAGAAAATATTTGAATTTTTAACAAAATAATTGAATTTCCAACGAAACAATTGAATTTTAAAACAAGTATAGTTCAGTTCTCAAACAAGAAAATGAATTCTTAACGAAAAGTTTAATATTTTTTGTTTCAAGCATGAATGTATTATTTTCAATCCAAAAGGACGAATCTTCAACGAAACATTAAAATTATCGACTAAAAAAATATAATTCAACTAAATAGCAGAATTTCAAATCTTCAAGGATGAATTCCCACCAAAAAATAATTGTTCTAATTTTCTGCTCAAAAAGACGAATTTTCATCAAACTAAATGAATTTTCAACTAAAAAAAATTTGTTTTCCCCATTAAATTGAATCTATAGAGACAAATTGGTAACAAAATAGTTGAACTCACAGCCAAAAAGTTGAATTTTTCAAAAATGAGAATAATTTGTTACCTTAAAAGACGAATTTTTAACAAAATAAAATAGAAAATTTCTACCCAAAAACAAACAGTTGCATTTTGTAACAAAATAGTTGAATTTTCAACCAAATATTTAACAAAATACTATACACAGCAAATAAGATCAGAAGAGAAGATTAATTTTCTACGTAAAAAGACGAATTTTCAACAAAATACAGGAATTTTCTACAAAACAGTTGCATTTTTCACCTAACAGTAAATAGTTGATTTTTTTTACAAAAATAGATGAATCTTCAACCAAATAATTAAATTTTCGAAAAAAGTTTCTAATCAGAAATGGAATTTACTTTCTACCCAGAAAGACAAATTTTCAACAAAATAGATGTAATTTTCACAAAACAGTTGAATTTTTGAACCGATTCCATGAATTTTTAACAAAAAACTTAATTTTCTACCAAGTAGTTAATTTTTCAAACGAATAGTTTGATTTTTAAACATTAAGTTGAATTTTCTACTAAAATTGTTGAATTTTCACAAAATAGATGAATTTCAAATGTTAATTTTAATCAAAAACAGTTAAACGTAATAAGAAAATATAAATATTCAATAAAATAAATGTCTGAATCAAAGAGATGAATTTTCCATGAACAAGATGAATTTTTACCAAATAAGATTACTTTTCTACTCAAAGGACGAATTTTTAACCGAATATATGAACTTTCAACTAAGAAAAAATTAATTTTAACCAAATGATCGTATTTTTAACTAAAAAAAATGAATTCTCAACTACAAATGTAATAGTTAAATTTTTAACAAACTCGAAAATCTTTCAACTAAGTTGTTCAATTTTTGATTAAAAAACTAAGTTCTCAACGAAATATTTGCATTACGTATCAACAAAATAATTGAATTTTCAATCAAATAGTAGAATTTTTACCCAAAACAAAAATTTGGACAAAACGCTAAAGCTGAAATTTCTAAAAAAAGAGGAACATGCAGATGAGTTTTCAACAAAAATTGTTGACTATTCAAGTGGATTTCTTGCATTATCACTTTTAAAAAATTGATTTTTAATTGACAAAAAAAGAATTTTCAACAGAATGATTAAATTTTCAGTCAGAAAAATTAATTTAAAGAAGTCGAATTTTTAACAAAATAGGTGAATTTTTACCAGAAGAGATGTTTCTTCAATCAAAATGATGAATCTGCAAAAAAAAATAGTTTTCAAGGAAGGAGCTTGATTTTCAACCAAGTGATTGAATTTTCAACCAAAATCAGAAATTGTAATGTAAAATTTCTAGTTTAAAAATGAATTTAACTTGCTTCATTTTTAACAAGAGAAGACTGAAATATATCAATCCACAAGGTCGAAATTGTGTGCCCCAACAGACAAATGTTCAACAAAACAGTTGAATTTCCTACTTACAAAAATAAATTTTTCCCAAATAGTCGAATTTTGAAACAAAAAAATGAAACTTCAACCAAAAATAGTTAAATTTTCAACCCGAAAAGTTGGATTTTCAACAAATACATGAATCCTCAACGCAAATTTAAATCGTTAATATTTCAGCCAAACAAAACGAATTTTCAACAAAATAGTTAAATTTTAACTAAAAAGATAAACGTTTAGCAAAAAAATGTTCAATAAATAAAAAAAGTAACATATAAAGATACTTTTACAAATGAAAAATGTGAATATTCAATTTAATATTACAATTATACCAAAATTAAGTCACGCTCTCGGAAAAAAATTGCCTAACATTTCCAGGTTTTTCCAGGTGAGTAGACACCCTAATTATCATATACATACACCTACAAAAAAACGGTTCAGCAGACTTTTTTTTTGTTCAGCAGAGAAATCTGGAAACAATTTTTTTTCGTCAATGGAATAAAAATCGCAGGATCATGAGCAAAATTCAAGGACTTTTCCAGGTTTCTTCGGGTAGAAAAAAAATTGAAGGATTTTTCCAGGTTTTCAAGGATTTCCAGGATTTCTCAAGCTTTCCAAAAATTTGTCCTGCACCTGTCCACCGATATGGGCCATAAAAAGTTAATTGTAAGAAAAAGAACTCTTCTTTTTAAAAATTGTATTTCCTTACAAAAGCGAAAAAGTGTTTTTAGCCTTTGACTGCCGGAAGCTACTGCCGAACGGGTCAGAAAAACCCATAATTAAAATTCTCGCCTTGCGGAAGAGAACGAAAATTTAACGATAATTCTATCAATGTATAATTTTTTCCGCCTCCTTGGGGCATTAGCCTTCGATAGCCAGAGGCCTAAAACGGTACACTTGTTTGGTTGAGGAAGGAAATGAAGAGTTTTCGCAAAATCACTTTTTTTTGCTCACAATTACTTTTTTTGCAGCCCGGATCGTTCAAGCAGGTATAGGCAATGTTATTAGAAACCTTTTCTTTATTGCCAGTGCAATAATAAGATGAAAAAATGTTCCAAACTGGTTTTTTTCCGGAAGTTTCGTTTTCTCTGTCACCTATATACTATACATATGCATGAATTAGTGATAATATCATATAATCGTATGTAATTAAATTGCTATACCAAAATTTGTTTTTATCTGATCGAAAAGATTCACCTTGGCCCATCCTAACACGAAACCTTAATACCATCATCGGTCAAAAGTCCAAGAAGGTAGCATTCCTAACTGGAAATATGTGCGGGGACCAATGGACATAACCGAAAATTCCTTCATATGTTTGAAGCTGATTGATAATTTTATTCATACGCATTAAGGTGTTTTCAGAATAGCCTAACTTCTTTCAAAGCCAGTCAGCAGTAAAAGTGCACGCTCGCGTGACGGCTCTCACTTTAATTTTTAAGTAGTGATCAATTAACCTTTTTTTTGGCAATTTATAAACAATTTCATTAGTTCAAAATGGATATCAGGGAGAAGTTCAATTATTACTATTATGAACAAGCAGGTGAGTGGAATATCAACAAAATTATCACAGAATCAAGAAATAATTTCTTCGGCAATATAATTTTTGCATACAAAAATGGCGGTAAATTATAACCGCGGAAAAGTGAATGATAAATTATTTATTATCGCGAAGATATATAATGATCAAAGATATTTTTAACGTAATTCCATATTTTATTGACAGTTTAATCCATAGAAACTTACTGTTGTATCTGTATAATTCAAAGAAATGCATTTTTTCCTCACTTTATTGAGAGAGAAGAATAAGTGTAGTTAAATTACAAATTATAATTAGTAGCTGGATTCGGAAGAAAATATATTCGCTGTTTAATCATGTCAAACTTTGATACTCTTTTGTTAGGACGTAAAACTACTTTTTTGTAAATATTCATCAATGCTGAACGATTTGGAAATTTTGAATTTTTTCACTAAATGATACTAATATTTGTTTGTGCGGGACAAGATCTGAATTATTAAAACTCCATAAGTTGATTTAATTATTTTTCTAAACGAATGAAAAAAAAATGTTTCAATATATAACAATTTAAGAATTTGTAAATTCCCGTAAGAGAAAATATTCGCAATATAAAATTCCCGAAATTATAAAACTAATTATAAAATTACCGAAAAATATAAATCCAGCACAATATATAATAATAGCGAATTTCAAATTCGCGACAGTTTATAATACTACCGAATTGCAAGTTCCCGAATAATAAAATTTCCGACAGAAAATGGTCGAAATGTGAAATATGCAATACTAGAAAATTTCAGAAACTAGAAAATTATTGAATTTCAACAATTGAAATTTTTTTTATCTGTCATATTTAATCATTAAAAATACATGATGGAATATTTTATTAAATTTTTTTTTTCGGAATTTCAATGTACTTTCTTTAATATTATTTGAATTTGAAAAAGATTTGGAACAATATCAATTGACAAAAATATTTCTCAGGGCAAAAAAACAATACCAAATTTTCGGAAAAATTTCCAGAGGAAAAGCTTTCTTTGAAAGTTTCTTTTTAATTATTGCATTATAAACAAATAAATAATATTGATTAAGAAACAATTTTTCTCATTGTTTAAATGCAGGAAGTTCATAATTCACAAATTTTCTATTGATATTTTACATTTCTGCAATTTTCTGTCCTGAAATTTATTATTGGTAAATTTTGAAAATTAATAATATTATAAGCTGTTTGGAATTTTAATATTCGAGAGTTTTTAAATTCGGTTATATTATCAACTGCTGGATCGACTTAAAAGTCCCGAAAAATGAAATTCCCGACACTGTGAAATTCCCGAAAAAGAAAATATTCGAAGAATAAAATTACCGAAATTATACATAAAATTGCCAAAATAAAAAAATCCCGAATTTTAAAACTCCCGCACAGTTTATAATATTTCCAAATTTTTAAATTCCGTAATGATAAAATTCTTGAATTTAAACATTCATATTTTCTTCTTATATAATAATTATTTTAAGGCCATGTGACGAGCGGGTCACGTGACTGGATTCCTACCTTACCGACACTTTTTCAAATCCTCAACTTATTTTCACACGAATAGCCATTTCGAGTTGAAAATTTGGGATAATAGATGAGAAGCACCAAAAAAGGCGGCTCAGGTCCTGAATTGTAATAATCATGGAGAAATTTTTTTTTTTTTTATTTTTTTTTGCTCTTTTCATGATTATTACAATTCAGGACCAGAGCCGCCTCTCCTAATGCTTCTTATTTATTATCCCAAATTTTCAATTCGATGTGGCTATTCGTGTGGAAATAAGTTGACAAATAAAAAAAGTGCGGGTAAGGTAGGAATCTGGTTACGTGACACACTCATCACATGGCCTTAATATTCACAACACAATAATGAAATATTTTAGTGAAAAGGTTTTCAACTGTTTAATGCGGTTTTTTGAATAAGTGTTCAAATTAAAAATAACAATAGTTGAAAGAAATCACAATGCAATTTTTTCTTAATGTGCATAGTAGTTTTTTTAAATTATTGCTCTTGTAATGAAAATCATGTTCTTGTATTGTTCTTTTGCATTGAGAAATATTTTTCAATATATTGTTATTTTAACATCAAACAACGATTTTTAAAAAAGTACATTAAAAATGAGAAAAAAATTATTGTTATTAACCTATTTCATTGTTGTAGTTTTAATCAATTTAATGATTTAAATTCGATCATTTTCGTGTGTCGGTAATCTTGCGGTATCATTATTTCTAAATTTTCAAATTCCGTAAGTTTATAAACTGTCGTGAATTTTATTATTCGAAAATTTTAAAATTCACTTTATAAATTGTTCAAAAATTTAATTATTCAACTATTTTCAAATTCGGGATTTTTCCATTTTAGTAATTTCAAAATTTTGGGTATTTTCGATTTCGAATATTATCTTCTGCGGGAATTTCTAAATCGAGAAAATCTTACATAATTTTCATTCTCATTTTTTTTAATGGCAATTTACATATCGAGTTTTATTAATTAAGATCTTATTTATCATCTCACTTGTAATATACCTTGATTAAGATATTGTTATATATTCTAGTGGGAAAATCCAAATTTCAGAAACCGTTAGTCATTCATGAATATTTAAAAAAATGTACTTCATCACAATAGAAATGAATTATTCTGTTTATTTATCTTAATCAGCTGTTATTTGAATTAATTATACATAATTAATTAAATAATTAGATATTTCTTCGAATATTAATTAGACGTATATTTTTTCTGAAGTGATAAAAAAAGTTTGAAAAATAATTCAGCACGTAACGTGATATTTTCTAATATTAAATACAGTCTTATTTTTCAGATCCACGTGTAACGGATTGGCCTCTTATGGGAAGCATATGGCCTACTTTTTTAATACTAGTCAGCTATGTATATTTTGTGTTCCAATGTGGTCCACGTTATATGAAGAACAAGCCGGCATATGATTTAAGGACATTTATTCGATGCTACAATATTTTTCAAATTGTTACAAATGCCTATATAGTAAGAGAAATATTATCTGTTTATCCAGACGCCACAGCTTTACGATGTGTTCCAGGCGATTATTCAACAAGTCCAGGTGCCTTAAGAGTAAGTAAATTCGAAAATAGGTAAAGTCAGTTTAACCAAATGACAGTGATTAATAATTTATCCTCAATAATTTACAGATAATAAGGGCATGTTACTGGGTATCAATATTGAAAGTCATTGATCTGATCGAAACTGGAATTTTTGTGCTCAGGAAAAAAAATAACCAAATCACATTTTTACATGTTTATCATCACATAACGACACTACTGGCTGCTTTGATCTCCTTAAGATATGTTGCTACTGGAATGGCAGTTTTTTATCCTGCAACAAACTGTTCAGTTCATGTCATCATGTACACGTACTACCTTCTCAGCAGTATAGAAGGAATTAATAAAATAGTCTACCCCTTTAAAAAATACGTGACTATTATACAAATGGTGAGTATTATTATTTGTTGTCTTGTTAGCCTGGTCCATTACATCCCGTAGCAGTACGGTAAACAACCTATTTTACTACTATTGTACTATGCCTTTTATTTTGAAACCCTCGCTGTTGAAGTATTATTTTGATCCTTGAGCATGAGTGCATGTACAGCCAAACGAGTTTAATTTTTTTGAATTGCATAACTAAAATCAGCAACACCGTTAATATTATATTAATTTGAAAAGTAATCTATTTGAGTCCTGTACGACTGTGATTAAAAACTTACTGTACTATGTCTTTTATTTAAAAGCCCTTGCTGATAAAGTATCATTTCGGTCCTTGAGCATGAGTACATAGCCAGACGACTCTACTCTAATTTTTTTAAACTGCATCATCATTATCAGCAAAAAAATAATATCATATTGATTTTAAATGTGCAATCTCTAATTTTTTCTTTTGTTCCAGGTTCAATTTGTCTTTTTAATTATCCATGCCATTATCTCTCTTTCACCATCTTGTCCAGTACCAAAATTACCAGGCATTGCAATGCTCCCAAATGTGATTTTCAACTTTACGTTATTTTATAACTTTTATAAGAAAGCCTACATGCAACCTAAAAAGAGAAAAGAATAGGCACAATTCGCAGAATATGCGATGCAAATTAAAATTCGACTCCTAGCAGAATTATTAGGTTATAGAAATATGAAATATGTGACATTGTGTATCTTGCCAGAATTAGTTCTTAAGTTTAGCATACATAGCGAATAAATCTTTTGTACAGAATTGTTTTTAAATAAAATACGTCAATTTTCTATATGGAACTGTGAGGAATTACCATTACACTTTGCTGATTCGAGGGAAAATAATTTCGGATACGGAATACTAATTTCTAATAACTATTTATTTTGTTAGATTCATTCCTTTATTCATTTGCGAAATAATAAAAATATAATGTACCTAAGATGTTTGGAATTTTAACAAAAAAGTTGATTTTCAACCAAATAGTTGAATTTTCAAACAAAAAAGATGAAGTCTGAACAAAAAATGTAATAGTCTATATTTTTATCCAACAGATTTTCATTTTAAATCTTACTAAAAGAGACAAAACGAATTTTGAAGGAAATAGTTGATTCTTCAACCAAAAAAGATTTTTTAGTCATTAAGAAAAAAAATTGGTTAAATTACAACTTGAGGACAAAAATAATTCCTAATATAAACTGAAAATTGCGGATAAGTATTTATTTTTTAAGTCCCTTCTTTTATTTGCTTGGGAGTTATATAATTCTCAAGAAAATTCAAAACGATTTTTAAAGTTTTCAAATATGTCGAAGAAGTACTTTTTTATTTTACAGGATTTGACAAATTTTCAGCAAAACTTAAGTCAGTTCAAAAGATATTTACGACTTTTTGATGATTGATTAAAAATTTTTTTTGATTTTTTCAGGCCTTTCACACTTCTTAAAAAGTTCTGAAACTTTTTTCTTAAATCTTCGGAAATTTATATTTTGTTTTATTATTATTCATTTTTTTTTTAATTTTTCTGCTAAATTGAAAAAATTTCATTAAAACGTTCCAGATTCCGTTTTGACGGTTTTTGGAAATCTTTCAAAATGTTTCAAAAACTTTGAGGTTTTTTGAAATTTTTTAAATGTTCCCTTAAAGTTAATTTTTCATAATAAGAAATCACTACAAATACCCCCAGGAATTTTGACACTATTTTTTCTAAATCTCGAAATCTTTCAAAATTTTGAAAGAACCTTGAAGTTTCATTTCGACATCTTCAAAAATTTAGATTTTGTTTTAAGTTTTTTGAAATCTTTTCAAATAAAAATCATTATTGAAATTTTTCCAAAACTTGTAATATTTTTATTAACGGTTCAAATTTTTCCTGAAATTTTGAAGAAATTCTCCAGAATACAAAAATCTGCCTTAGTATTTTGCAGATTTTTCTTACAGTTTTGGGAATCTTTTGGAATGTTCCGAAATATATTTAAATATGCTATCAAAATAAATGTTGTGAAATAAAAAATCAATCACAATGTTTCCAGAAATCACAAAAAAAATTTCTTCATTCTCTTGAGACCTTTCAAAATTCTTAAAAAGCATCTAATTTTTTAGCTCGATATTTCTAAAAACCTACACTTCGTATTAAATTTGTTGAAATATCTTTGGGTTTGAAATTATTTTTGTATCATTTCAAAACATTTGAATATCTTTTGAATTTTACAAATATTTCTAATCGTGTTTCAAAAATAATGATTTTGTACTAGAAATAACAATTTTCAATGTAAAACACTAACACAGTCCGAAATTGTACAAGCTTGTAAATTTTATTATTTTATACAAAAGCCATTGAATTTAAGTTTAATATTTTAGGTCGAACACACCAAAATAACCTATAGCTGTGAATTTTTTCATTTTGGATATTTTTATTTTTTGCAGTTGAATTTGTTATCAAAAATAACAATAATTTCTGACTGAACACATTAACATAAAATTATTTAAAAAATTTCAAAATGTTGTGAATTTCCTTCGAAATCTAATGATTACAAAGAACTGACTTCCTGAGAAAAACGTGAATATAACCTGAAACTGTTCAGGAATTGTAAATTTTGTTCGAACTATGATCATTTTTGTTTTGAGGCCGTGTGATACGAACCTCGAAATAATTTTTTGACCTTAACTTATTAAATTTTGGTGTAAAACGTTAACGCAACCTAAAATTGTCCAAAAATTATACAATTTCAAAAACTAATGGCACAGCTTCTAAGTATTTTATAACTGATTTTAAGTTGTTAAAAAAACCTTTTTTCGTCTTTGAATCGTGAAAAGTTACTATTTTTCAAGATAAATCGTACAGTTCATGAATTTCGAGAATAGTATTTCTTGTTTAAGATATTTGGTGAGTATTCAAACAATTTTTCATTTGTTTAAACAGTTTCGCCCTGTAAAACGTAAACGGTTTCTATTGTTTTGAATTAATGACACAATCAACGAATTTTAATACATATTTCTAAAATTATTAATGCAGTTTATGAATGTTAAGAATGATATTATCTAGTATCTTCTTATTTCAGAACTTGAAACCTAATTTTTGAACAATAATAATTTTACTAAACTATAATTTTCACCATCTTCCCGAAGAAAAAAACAAGTTATATTATTTGTTTAAATAATTGAAACACAGAATATCACGCTTAACATTCAATAACACGCTAATTCCAGAATACAATAACTTTTCTAAATTCACTGAATGAAAAATATATTCACACAAATAAAAATGATTTAAACAATTTCCAAATTGTTAAAAGTTAGTTTGAAAAATACTTGCAAACTTGTAACTTTTGGAATTTAGGTAATTAATGATTGAAAATTTCAGAAAAATACCATCTTTAGAATTAATTTGACATTAAACTGCTATTTTGCATTGTTTGGGGCATTTTTCAGGTACAATAAAAGAAAACGCCTTTCTTTTTTTTTCGAAGAAGAAGATTTTCTCATTTAAAGCCCTAAGGTTATTTCAAAAACCCGGGGCACAGGATATTGTTGAACGATATAAAATTCAAAAATAGTCGAATTTTTGAACCATCCTGGTGTACACTTAATTTTAAAACTGATCAATCCCATACAAAATTTAGGAAAATTGTTAATAAGGAACTACATGTAGTGCTTCATTTAGCATTTCTGTCACTCTTACGGCATTAGCCCTAATAACGTTCCGCCAAATGCTCCTAGGGAAATAGAGTCAATTGTCGAATGACATAGTTCTCCTTGACTTCGAGAAACGAACCATGTTCGTTATCGAATTTTCGGCGTCAGCTGACAAAAACGTCATACCCAAGGAGAGTGAAAAGGAAGAGAGGTATAAAGAGCTTGTTAGGGAGTTGCGACGGTTATACCCGGAATGCTAAGATGCTTACGGGGAAAATGCAGAAGGCGGTCGTCCTTAGATCGCTCCATGTCATCAGATGTGTCATTGAACATTTATTCACATCTTTACTGAATTCTTTTTATTGAAATTACAATATATTGACAAAATAAGTTTTGAGATCAAATACTGTATATCTCATTCGAAAATAAGATTATTTACATAAAAATTAGTCAAAAGATGTTAGGAGCCGCGCGCCCACAATGCATTGTTTCGCTGCCCATTACGACGGTAATTCAGTCGTTCGAACCACCTCCACCAAGATTTCCCCTAGCTCACTTCCCGTCACATCCTCTACTTCGACTACCATAATTTCCCTTCACTTCCCCTACTTTCCCATCCCTTATTACCCCTACTCCCTCTCCCCAACTAACAATGCCCTTCTCCTCCTTCCCTTCCCCAGGTCTCACTTCTCTTCGCCTACTCACCTTCACTTACCTTTACTTACCCTATTTCCCCTCCATAATTTGGCCTCATTTTCCGTAGTTCCCATAGTTTCCCTTCCCTCATTTTCTCTGCTTCTTTTAGTTCTCGTTCCCTAATTTCCGATGATTTTCCCCTATTTACCATACCCTCCCTCATTTGCCCCTTTTTTCTCTACTTCTCCTCTCATTTCCTCTCTATTATCTACTTCTCCTGCCTCATTTCCCAGCACTTTTCCCTAATTTTCCTCCCCTTATATTTTCTCACTCCCCTTACTTCATATTATCTTATTTCTCCTTACTTCCCACCCACTTATTTCCCCTCGCTTCCCGTACTTTCCGTACTTCCCCTTCCTTCATTTCCCTTCACTTCCCCTACTTTCTACCCTTTCACTTTCCCTACTTTCCCTCTTCTCATTGCCCTAAACTTCCCCTACTTCCTCACGCTCACTTCACAGCACGTCCTGTACTTTCCCTCCCTCAATTTCCCTTCACCACCCCGATTTTCTCACCCCTCATTTCCCAGTATTTCCCATACTTCTCATTCTTATTCCCCCAAACTTCCCCTCTCCTCATTTCACCTGACATAACCTACTTCCTCTTCTTTCATTTCCCCAAAATGTCGTCACTTCCTTTCCCCTTATTTCTCCTTGCAACCCCCACTGCCTCTCCTCCCGTTTCTCCTCACTTCCCCTACTTCATCTTCTCTCATTTCTCCTCACATCCCCCACTTAATCACTTTGTTCTAAAATTTTCTTTCACTAATTACTTTTACTCGATCTCCGACAATACAAGAAAAAGATTCAACTTAATAGCCTCATTGAACAAATGCGTTTTATTCATCCAAGCACTTGAGACAATTCTAAAAAAATCATAATTTTGGTTTAAACAACTTGTTGTTGGATTTTCTTTCACCAGTTACTTGTACTCGATGTCGGGCAATACAAAAAAAAGTCTCAACTCAATATCTTTATAGGACAAATGCCTTTTGTCCATTCACACACATAGGCCAATATAAAAAATTCTAATTTTCATTCAAACACTTTGTTCTCGGATTTTCTTTCACCAGTTACTTGCGCTCGGTGACATACAATACGAGAAAAAGTGTGGACTCAATATCCTTATCGGACTACTGTCGTTGACACTAATGGTTTCTCAATTTATAGAAACAAAACTTTCATAAATTTTGAGAAAACGGAATATCCATCACTGTGAGCCTCAACCAACTTCAACTGAAAGATCTTTGAAGTTAGATGATATTTATTGGATACTGTTTTTTGTTACAATAAAAGTACTTTATAAAAAATGTTCTCAATATTTAATTTTTCTACACATTTTTTTCAAAATTTAGGGATTTTGTTTTTTGTTATTATTTTTTTTTTCATTTTTAAAATCATGCCAGCATCATTTACTTATTGCAACCTGAGATAAACCGGTGATTGAAAAAATGTTTCAACCACTTTTGATTTGATACAAGATTTTTTTATATGCAAAAACCTCTGTAGATTATACAATTCTTATTTCGGAACATCATTTCATTTAAATTCTTCACTCAGTTTTGAAGGAAAAGAAGCCACGATTATTTTATTTGTTGCGCAAAATATGCGCATAGGGGAAGAGTGGGGCTAAGCCGACACTTTCTTTCAAATACTTTTTTAATTTAATAAAAATTTGTTTGGAAACGTATTAGGTATTGTTGGATCGAGAATTTAATTGGATAGAAAATGTTGCTTTTGATTTTCAAATGCGATGCTATGTTTATCAATTATTATTGAAAAAGTAAAGTGATGGAAAATCCGTCGAGCGGAAAATAGTGGGGCTAAGAAGACATCCTCCTGGGACTGAGTCGACATTTGACTATAATGTTTGAGGAAAGAATAGAACACATTTTTAAAAATTGTATTGTTGCAGCTAACTAAATTCTCGATCCAACAATACCTAATACGTTGTCAAACAAATTTTTCCACATTCTCATCCTACAATGATAAGGCATTAGTTTTATGTAAAATTGGTCTCCGTCGATTTTCGTCAAATCTTCACGATGACGCACTTGGTGTCGACTTAGCCCCGTGCGTCAATTCTGTATATTGGTATCCGCAAAACATTGAAAATCATCGTAAAATCAAAATTTAATAACACTTTCATGTTCAGCACCTTTTTTGACGTAAAATGAATAAACTTTGATTATGTAATGCACGATGATATACCAAAGAAAAACACAATTTTCAACAAGCGTCGGAAGAAACTTTTGACCGCCAAAAACACTTTTTATGTCATAAAATGTGCCATGTCATGCAGAATTCCACGAAACTCTGTCGATGAAGATAGGGTATTAGGGGCCACTTTTTTATAAATAAAAAGTTCACACGGTTTATACTTTGAAAAAAAAGCAAGTTTCGACTTAGCCCCACTGTCGGCTCAGCCTCACCCTTCCCTACTACGCGAGAATAATATTCCGCCAAAAAAACTTCTTGCAATACAATTTCCAGGTTAAAGTTAGTTAATGCTCACCGTGCCATATCATAAGTTGTAAAGCTGTCTCAAATAAAAATACAATTCTTTATTTTAGTTACGTTTTCTCAATGAGTGAAGTAATCTCCGGTAGCAATAGACACCTTATATCATTTTTTTCCTGTGAGGTTAAATATACAATAGAAAATCACAACCCGAATTAGTATTAAGTGCAAAATCCATTATCAATTCAGTGACAAAATAATTTGAAATTGACTTTTGTCCTCATTTTACTATCAAATTCTAATTAAAACGGCTGGCCTTCAGCTTCATACAACTATGGAGAAGATACATGTGTGATATATGCTAAAAAAAATTCAATATTTCCTACGTATGGATTGTGATTGAATATTAATTTATATACACACGTACTTAATTCATGAAGAAGGCCAATCGTTCGGACAGTCCGCACGTTTGTATCCGGACGCATAGACATTAGACATTATCTTAATTTATTTCAAAATAACCGAACATTTCACGTTTAGGTATATTAGGTTAGTTCAAAACGAAACTAAGGACGGTGAACAGGTAAAGGGAAGAACTTACTGTAGGTCAACAGAGAAGAAAGTTTTTACAAAATATTGTGGTATAATAAATCAAAATGGGATTAGCCGAAACGTTTAATTACTACTATTATGAAATGGCGGGTAAGTGTAAACTGTTAAGTGCCACTTAATGATGTGATCTTGAGATAAATGATTTTTGACATGAAAAAAATTATTTCTTATGTTTAAAAGCAATTTATGAAAAATATCGTTCATTTTAAAGCTTACACGTGTCTCTTTCAATATTTAAAGGAAAAAATCATGCTACTCTCTACATTTGAATCAGCGATAAAACTGGAAAAACAAAGGGTATGAAGTGAAAATGCTAACAATGAATCGAATTATTTGATCTCAGTGGAAAAATTGTGGAATGAAATAAAAAAAAAAAATAATTTGTAATTCCAAAATCAAATGAAGTGCGTATTTTACTTTAAAAAAATGGTTTCGCACATCAAAAAAATTCAAAATTGAACAAATTTTTTTCATTAAAAATTTTTCATTACTGCTCACTTACAAAAATTATACATACTAAAAGTTTGCCAATATTTTTATACCAATACATTTTTTTTAATTTTCAAATTTAGACACTATCAGAAGATTTTAAATTATTTTTTTCTCTCTTTTCGGATTCCAGCCCCTCCATTTTTCCCTGCGTTCAATAGATTTGATTATTATTAGTATTTTCACCCCGGGCTACTCATTAGTTAGCGATTATTCAGATTTCAAGAGCAGATTTTAGATGTACTTACGATAAGGCCCTTGAAAGAATTTCGACTACATCTAAATGAAAATTGAGTTGATAACATTTCCTCAATTGAAAAAGAATTAATTTTGAGGTATTCTCTTTAATTAGGCTTTACCATTTTTTTTCTGGTACATTTCTGTACTTTTCTACATACAAACGTTCCAGAAAAATTTCTGAGTTTTGTAAAATACGACAATTTCACAAACAAAAAATAGATTGATCACCGAACAAGAAATGAAAAAAACAAAGTCCAAGATTTTTTTCTAAATCTTGTTATCATTATATTCTTGTCTATTTATTTTTCTCCGTCACATAATTTTTTAGAAAAGTCAATTGATCAGCCTTTTGTTTGAAAGAAACTTTCGTTGCTCGTAAATTTCTAGAAAATAACAGCAACTTATCAAATTATTTTCATCTTTGACTAACATTTTTTTCAAATCGGGTCAATAGTCTCGAAGAATCATGTAATATCAGAATTAAGCTACCGAATGAAAAATCAGAAAAAAGTAAGTCATCTACTTCCTTAACAAATATTAAAAATTTCCAATACTCAGAAAATTGTAAGAAAAATTTTTACTAACAAATTGCAAAATTTTTTTATTTTTTCGATTGGTAAATAATATATTTCAGGACCAAATAAGTGAAACCCAACTTAAATAATTCAACCTAATTTAAAATACAAGGTTGATCAAACTCACACGTTACGTGAGAAATTCTTTGAAAGTGTATTTAAAAACC
>CAKNXH010001684.1:37072-50021 GCA_932178445.1 Andricus quercusramuli | reverse complement strand
AACTCACACGTTACGTGAGAAATTCTTTGAAAGTGTATTTAAAAACCTGACTATTCTTGAAAAATCGGAAGGAGAGCGTGGAATTTACATCAAATCATTCTACTACATTAGCATAATATTTCCCTAATTCATCAAAAATTGAATCATGGAAAGCTAAACGGTGCTAAGTGCTGAGTGAATTCATTATTTACATTCTACAATTATTAGAGGATGTTTGCAATTATTAAACAATTGAAGATATTGGAACAAAATTTTTTTTAAATAGTCAAAGCAAGCGAAATTCGCCTAGAAAGAAAGGTTTTCTAGCCTATCGAGTCGCTAATAAAGTTTTTAAAATCTTTTTTCTTGCCCTTTTGCTGTGACAAAAATTGGATTTTTTAAATTTGAAAAATTTGAATGTTACGGAGGTAATAAACATGGAATAACAAATTTTTGAAATATAACATTTTTAATTAAAAATTATGAAATTTTGCCTGAAAGAAATTCAAAAAAATTTTGGAATCAATTTATCGTGAAATTCTTCCCTTTTAATTTTTATTAAATTAGGATACAAAAATTCCTTACGAAAAATTTTTTCCATGCGTTTTTCGACGTGGCTTGGGTTTAGTACTTAGTGGTGCATGAAATGGGGAAATTACTGTTAACTTGTAATAATAATTGTTATAAACAAGTTATATCAACAAATACTGCATATTATAGATTGCTCATTTGTAGAGAATATTTCGACATTAAAATTGCTTACTTTTATCGAGAAAGTGATACTTGATCACAAAAATATATCTTGAAGTAAAAAAAAAATTGAATACCCTAATAGTCCTCAATTTATTTTGCCAGTGAGATTTATAAGAAGTTAGTATGGAAAGTTTTTCATTTAGCATTATTTGTTAATTTTATGAATAAATTCTCATTACGAACATTTAAAGTCAACAAAAAATAATTTTATGTTTCAGTTGTCCTTAATTTAATTTGTCAGTTAGATTTATAATAATTTAGAACGGAAAGTTTTTGGTTCAGTATTATTTGTTAATTTTATAAACAAATTTTATAAACAATTGTCATCCAGTATCAGCAGGGACATGACTTTATGCCTGTTAATGTCTACCGTGAGTATTTGTTCATATAAATTGTTTCTCACTTTAATGAATTATATCGAATAAAATATGTTCAACCCTAAACTTTACTGGCAATATAATTTAGGGACAATTATGAAATGACATTTTTTTACTTCGAACGTCCACACTTGGAATTCGTTTACATAATTTGTTTTTAAAATTAACAAATAATATCGGAAGACATATTTTTGTCATCAAGTATCACTTTTTCGTTGAAATTAAGTAATATTAATATATATAATATATAATAATATATATAATATATATATAAATAATAATAATAATATATAATAATATCCTTTACAAATGAGCTATCTATAATATTCAGTGATTGTTAATAGAACTTGTTTACAAAAGGGTAGTTATTTTTTTATGATTTATTTTATATATTATTTATAATTCATGTACTTTTCAAAAATACCAGGGAAAGCTGAACAGTGATGAGTCTACTGCTTTTTTCATTAAATTATTCCATTATTGCATATGGTGTGCAATCTATTTATTCAGACGATTTTTATAATGAATGAACAATGAATAGCAAATAATAAGTAATGATAAAGAAAAAATGCACGTATAAATTTCATATTGCCAATGATTTCATAAAGATATCAATGATTTTCCAATGGTTTCAAAAACATTTCGAATATTTAGCAAATATTTCGAATAAATTAAAAAAATTACACAAGGACTTCAATAGTTTTTCAAAGACTTCACAAATTCCTCAAATATTAATTAATTTCTCAAAAGTATTTCTAATATTTCGGAAAGATTTCCAAAGATTTCAGAAAGATTTAACAAAGATTTGAACGATTTCCCAAACATTCCTCAATTATTTCGCCAAGATTTCAGACAGGTTAAGAAGATTTCTCAAATACTTCATAATTTCAGAATGATTCCCGCTATATTTCCAAGATTGCACAAAGATTTCAATAATTTCCCAAAGATTTCAATGATTTGCCGCCTTTGGGCTGGACTAAGCATCGTTTATCAATCCCCGCTTTAATTAATTCTCTGAATAAATCATAATAGGAAAATGCGTTGACGTATCAGAGAAGATTTTTGTCTGATGTGATCACGCTGCCGAATGAAAAATTTAAGTAAATTCATGGAAAGTTTAAAAAACAGGATTTTCGTGACAAATATGTACTGTATTGATATTTCATTATAGCTTCACAGGATTCTTATTACATAGAATTGTGCAATTTTCATGAAAGTGTTCACATTCAGCAGCAATATAAACGTGTAAGTGATTATTTAATTGTGAATTAATAAATTATCTTTTTATTCAGATCCTCGTGTAACGGATTGGCCTTTAATGGGAAGTATATGGCCTTCTCTTTTAATACTAGCCAGCTACGTATATTTTGTGTTCCAATGTGGTCCACGATACATGAAGAATAGGCCAGCATATGAACTAAAGACTTTTATTCGACTCTACAACATTTTTCAAGTCGTTGCAAATGCTTATATAGTATGGGAAATTTTTGAAGTTTACCCCGACGCCACAGCGTTTCGATGTGTGACAGGCGATTATTCCCGGAATCCCGATGCAATAAGAGTACGTCATTATACTATAATACTATATTATACACTATCTATACTTTACCATTTTTTACATGAAAGCAAACACAGTAGGGTGGTCCAAAAAAGGCTTTTTCAAAAAGTGAAAACGCTCTTCCATTTTTTTCGAAGTATAAACTAAAAAAGAACTGAATAAAAATGATCTTCATTTTTAATTAATTTTTTTCATCAGTAGCAAGAGAAAATTTAATGATTATTGAGATTATTTTGTATCTAAGGACAATTGGAAATTATTTCTCTTTTGTAATAATTAGAGATTTCTAGTTGGTACCATTTTTTCAGCATAATATTGCTACCATACCAACTTCTTCGATTCTTGATGCCAAGAAAATGATAATTCTTCGATATTTCACAAAAAAATGACACTTTTCATTCCCGACAGGTCACAAACAGAAGCATATGATTTTTGTGTTCAAGATAGTTTACTTAATTATGATGTATGTTGCATGAATTAGAGAAAATATTTTTCATTTATTTTATTATATTGACCGCAGTATTGAACTGCAGTAAAAGTACCTTGAAACAATTCTAAGGTTAGCTATAATAATTACAAATGAAAATATTTATGTATATCACAGTGATTTTGATGAAAGTGTGATATGTTTATTTTAATCAAACAAACTTTTTCTTTGATGTGACGTCAAACAAATGTTTGTTTGATTAAACGACATTTTATTTGACCGTATTTATTTTATTTGAATACATTTTTATTTGGATCGAATACATTTCTTCTTCAAATCACAAAAATCATATTACTCTAGTTTTAAATAATTTTCCTTGTTTATTTTCACAGTTATTCACTTTACGGTAATGAGATACTAACAAAAGTTGTAGTAATAAACCTGAAACATAATTTACCTTGACATATTTTTTGATGCCATAAGTTGGTATGAAGGAAAATAGCTATTAGCTTGCAAAAAAAACATCACGTGCGTCCTAAACCACGACCCTAGACAGATTTATGTGTAAAAATCTTTGGTAAACTTTAACTGAAATCGAAATCTTACACAAAGCAAATAATAACTCACACGCGTGTAGGAATATAAAAATTTATTTCTCTTATATGTAATGTCATGCAAAAGTTTCTGGACATCTATTTTCCAAAAGGTTGAACAACCATCCTAGTTTTATTAATAATAAATTGTAGATTTTCTCTCAATTATTGCATAAAAGGTGATAAAAGTACCCGTTTTATGGGCATAAATGAAAGCCAGTATGTGTTAATTTTATTAGAAGTTGTTTGAAAAAACGTGAAATGTTAATGTTTCCGGAAATAGCGATAAATTCGGAAATAACCAGTTTTTTTATTGTTTTTGGGCTAATTTTGAAGATAATTTTCTGCAAGTTTGTTAGAATACTGTTCTATTAATTTGTTTTAATTCAGTTATGAAAAGCTGACTTTATATCAATATTGATAAGTTCTTCAAATTGAGCTTAGGTTTTGATTGCATCGAAGAAAAAATTCGAGAAATATCTTATCAAGTCACTTAAATAATTAAGAAAATTATCTTTGAAACTAGTGCAAAGAGATTAAAAAACACTAATTGCTTTTTGATTTATTAACATTTTTCGGATACATTGAAATTTGTATTTTTTTAATAACTTCTAATAAAATTAATATATTGCTTTCAATTTAAGACCATTAGGCATATAATTCTATCAGGTTTCGTGTAGAAATTGGAAGTAAATTTAGAGTTGAATATTTTTAAAACTAGAGTGCTTTAATAAATTATTGAAAAATATCGTCCAGAAACTTTTGCATAGTAGTGTATTACATTCTCTTATAAACTGTCCAATGTAGGTATATTCTATTTTTGTAAAATTTAAATCTATCACTTATATCCCAAAAACAATAATTTTCCACGTTTTCCACCCCACGTTAATTTCAAAGGCTCAGAGGCACGGGTTACCTTTGAAAAAAAAATAAAACAAGAAAAATGTGGAGTTGATAAACTGTTAATGTAAATTAAGTATTTATTTTTCAAATTGAACGATAGTTCGACTCTTAACAATAGAATAATAATAAAATTGTTTTTATAAGACGATTATGAATCTGTTCATAATTAAATAATTTGTAGCTTTTTACGTTAAAAATTTAACAATTTTATTTCGAGAGCCTTAGTAATTAATGAAACGTTTGCATCCGATTGAAACTTCAAAATCTTTTTTCAATTTTCAACAATATAGTGATTAATATATTCATAATTAAATGCTTTTTTTCAATTTCAAATCCTATTCTAACATTATTGCACTCTAAAATACTCCATTTTTTAAGCATTTAGTTTGAAAATGTTTGATTAAAAAAGTTTTGTTTCAATATTTAACAATATTTGAATGTTTATTTAAAATAGGAAATTATTAGTCAAACAATCAAAAATAAACTAAATGAAATTAAATTATTTAAAATAAAGTAAACCTCGAATCGTTCGAATTTCAGGGTGCTGAATGTAAACTTTAAAATTTGCATTGGTTCAATTTTTTTTTGGTTTAATTTGTAAATTACATTTTTCAATTTAGATTTCTCAAGAAACAACTTATAATCACTAAATTGTACTGCTTTCAAGTTCAAATAGTTTGAAAATGATATAACTTTGAACACTTACAAATTTCTCTGTAAGAACTCTGGAGTGGACACGCTTTGAGGTTCGCTATATCTGTTATAATAAATTCAAAATAAGAAAGTAAAAAATGTAATATTGAAAAATAAGCAAACTGAAATTGAATTATTTAAAATAAAATAAGCTTCGAATCATTAAAATTTCAGAGTGCTGAATGCAAACTTAAAAATTTTCATTTTAAGATATTTTTAATTTATAAGTGACATTTTTTAATTTTAATGTTTCAATAACAATGTAAAATGCTTTCATTGTAGTGTTTCAACCTAAAATTGTTTAGAAATTATATAATTTTGAACATTTAAACAATTTATTGACTCATTCTTCCTATTTTGTTTCCTAAAACGCATTCTCTCCTTTGCCTGCTTAGTCAAGGTTTTGTTTATAAAATACCGATGCGGACCGATATCAGTTCTCTGAAAGAACACATTGTGTCACAATTATGTTACGCATCTATATTTAGAATCAGGAGAAATATATTTCATGAAGAAGAATATTAAAAATTGAAACTTTATTATGAAAAATTCATTACTATGACACTTATCATTATTATTACACATCTAAGTACTCAAAACATATAATCAAAATATTGAAAATTGTTTCTTTGTTTGTAAATAATTTACAATTGTTTAAACAATTATTATTCATTTGAGAAAGGGGTGGGGAGAGAGAAAGCGAGAGAGAGAGAGAGCGAGAGAGAGCGAGAGAGAGAAGAAAGCTTTCGTTCTGTGACATAAGACACAGCGCGTGTGTCACAGGCCTGCGTTACACTTTCTAGCCGTGGTTTCATTCGAATCAGGCGCGACTCCCCATATCGAGGTCTAAGATGTTTACACATCAAAACTTGTTCAACATGCATTAGAACTAGAATATATAGTTAAGGAAAGTTAGAAAAAAATTTCGACCTGTAAAGGGCGATAAATATCAATATATTAGTGAAAATATCCAAAAATGACAAATTTTTGGGCTAATTTTTTGCATTCAAAAAATTAAAATCATTTATTGACTGCAAAACGTACAGAGGAAGATTGGACAGCTAGGAAAATTATGCTCAACCAAAATCACGCCGAATAGAAATCTCTGCATAGAAAAGCAAGTTTCATTATGAATAAGGAAACGGCGTCAAAATGTACTGAAACAAAACTGAACCATAATTACTTCATATTGAGCAATAAGAATATTGAAGGGAATTCGATTGTTTTTCAGGCTCTGTGGAAATATGAAAATGTAAGAATGCCTGAATGTATTTATTCGCAATCAGTTTGCGTATGCGAGTGTGTGTGTGTGTACTTGTCCAACCATTTTCGTTGACAAGTCAGTGTGCGAATTACCTAGCGCCGCGATTGGATTCATTCCGATTAGATGATCATTAGAATTCATTCCGAATTGATTCTGATTCATTGGGAATCGATTCGATTCCTATCAGGATACGAATTTTGGAAAGCATCTTTACCTTTATTTTTTAATACACCACTCGCCATGGGAGGCGATTCACCTAGAAACAACCAATCCAATAGAAGAAGAACTGGAAGCAACCTCGGTTCAAACTCCGATATCAACTCTACGGTTTCAATCTGCAACAGTTTTGGAGCATTCAACTCGCTGAACGGAAACGCTGAAAGGATGGATGATGAAGAAGAAACGAGAGAAGAGAACGGAGCTGACTCTGTCACTGGACCAGAAAAATCGGAGTAGAAAGTTAAACTCCCACCATTTGTTATTACCGGAGGCATCGAAGACTACTCGATGTGTAATAAAGGTATAGTTGTCTCTTCCACTGTCAAGCAGACAAGGATCGTCGGTTCTCCGAAAAAAACCACTATTAGATGCTCCACGCTTGTGGATTATTTAGCACTTCAAGACAAGTTTAAGGCGGAAAAGATGACATAGTAAACATACACACATAAGTGACAATGCTCAAAACACACTGTAGCTAAGTGGCTACCAAATATTCCAATCAGAGAAATTGAGAAGTACCTTCAGAGACAGGGAGTCAAATGAGAAAAGATCACAATGCTGAAAAAACACCGCTAAGTAGCTTAGCCCTGCAACAATACAGTCCACATGATCTCCTTTGATAGTGAAGTGGATATGAAAAAAGTGTGGGATATCAAATATGTGTGCTATGTAAAAGTCAAGTGGGAGAAATACAAAAATTCGCGTGATGTTACACAGTGCCATCAGTGTCAAAATTTCGGACATGGGACCCTATACTGCCAAAATAGAATTAGATGTGTGAGGTGTGATAAAAACCACCAGAGTGCAAATTGTGATAAAGAGAAAGGCCTCCTTCAAAGTGTTGTAATTGCCAGGGTGCTCATCCCGCAAATTACTCAAAGTGCCCTACGTAAAATACTTAGAAGAAGTTGTAGCCAAAAAGACTGCTAGAAAGAATAATCTTGAACAAGGAACAAGGCCCTTCAGTGGCGCAACTTCAAGAACGAGGCCCTTTAGTGGAACAACTTCAAAAACAAGACTGGGACTACAGCTGCCTGAAAATCAGCAGGAGTATCCGGCTTTGAGATCGACATGTTGAGGCCATTGGAATGTCAATGGGATCTTCAACAATCAGTCTGAACTTAAGCAATTTATATGTGATCATAACGTGGATATCACACGGAGAAAAATGGATGGTCAAAGTTAGAAAGTCAAAATTTAGAGAGCCAGTCAGTCCTTCTATATGGTCGAACGGTCCTTCCGAAATTTTTTAGACATAGTCAGAAAGACTTTTATTTTATGGCCAGTCTGACGGTTATAAGAACATCAGATTCACTGTCGGGGATAACTAAGGTATCCCTTTCGGGATGGTCCATACGCGCATCTTTTTTCCACTCATTTCGACCATCCACGAAGGAATAGATAAACCATCGCATATGCTCGATTGCTCGACGTTTGCGCGTCAATCATGCGCCTGAAAATTTAGAGGTTACCGGGTATCGCTAATTAGTGCCAATTTGCATAACGGACAAGTGGACCGCGTGGTGCCGATCCATCCGATAAACTGTTTTTAAAGTATTGCCAAATATTGCTAGTGGTGCTAGTGTTGTGCTTGCGGTGTTGCTAGAGTTATTCCCTAGTGTTGGGAATGCAAACGATCGTATTGGTAAGCATCTATTTGACATAATTTTGTGACATTCGAAACAGTTAATACTGATATTTTTTAGGTTATATTATAATACAAGTTTAAAGTCATTTATAATTATTTGAGTAATCACTGATTATTCTAGCATTAATTAATGTAGTTTAAACTTGATTTGTAATTATTAATTTAACAATAAAACGTTATCTTTCAGTTGTCTTCTATTGCACATTTGAATTCGTGCAAGTATCGATGGAAGGGTCTGTGTCGTCGTACGTGAAGCTGATGAAGAGCTGGAAGTGTGGGCGAAATATAATTAAAATATTCAAAGGTAATTATCATTAATCTTAATTGAAAAGTCAGCTAATTGGTTAAAAATTTGTGTGCATTTTTTTGACAATTTATTTTTGGGATTAAGAACTCAATGTGTCAAGTTAAAATTGAACTGTTTGATTGAAAACTGACCTTTTTGTTGAGACTTCATATTATCGGGCTGAAAATTCCATTATTTTATATAGAAAATTAGTCTGTTTTAAAAACTCAACTGCATTGTAAAAGATACATTTTTTTTATTTAAAATTATTTTTTACAATGAAAATTTAAGTATTTCATTTTGGTTTGAAAATTAATCTTTTCAGTTAAAAAATTTAACTATGTGGTTCAAAATTTATGCAATTTCTTACAAATTTCTTTTTTTGTTGGGACAATCATAAGTTTAGTAGAAAATTTATATGTTTAGTTGAAAAATGAACTTTTTTAGAATTTCCCTTTTTTGGAGTAAAAAACTTATTTCTTAAACTGAAAATTCAACCATTTGGTTAAAAATGAACTTTTTGGAGAAAATTTCATATTCTCGGCGTGAAAATTCTACTATTTTATACAGGAAATTCATCTTGTTGTCTTTGACATTCAAAAATTTCTTTGAAAAGACAAGTATGCGGTAGGAAATTTAACTTTTTTGTATAAGATTAATCTCTTTTCTCACAAAATAATTTTTTTAAGTAAAAGTCAATTTCTTCAAATGAAAAGTTACCTGTTCCATTTATGGTAAAAATTTTTTTATTTATTTTAGAACTTCACCTATTTGGTTGAAAATTAATGTGGTTTGTTAAAAATTCGTCTTTTCTTTTTGTAGAAAATGAATCCTTATTGAAAAGTCAACTATTTGGTAAAAAATTTGTGAATTTTTTTGAAAATTTATTTTTAGAATTAAAAACTAAATGTATCAAGTTAAAATTTGAGTATTTTATAAAAAACTTACTTTTTTGTTGAAACTTCATATTATCGGGTTGAAAATTCCATTATTTTATATAGAGAATTCGTCTGCTTTTAAAATTTAACTGCTATGTAAAAGATTCATTTTTCTTAATCTAAAATCAATTTTTTGGCAATGAAAATTTAAGTATATCATTTTTGTTTAAAACTTGATCTTTTTGATTTAAAAATTTAACTATATAGTTCAAAATTCATATAATTTCTTACAAATTTCTTTTTTTGGTACAAGATTCATAATTTTAGTGGAAAATTAATATTTTTAGTTGAAAAATGAACTTTATTAAAATTTCCCTTTTTTGCAATAAAGAATTGTTGCTCAAACTGAAAATTGAACTATTTGGTTGAAAATGAACTTTTTTCTTAAAATTTCATATTTTCGGGTTGAAAATTCTACTATTTCATATAGGAAATTCGCCTTTCTGTCTTCAAAATTCAAAAATTTGTTTAAAGTCAACTGTGCGGTACAACATTTAAGTCTTTTTATTACAAAATCATTTTCTAAATGTAAAATCAATTTCTCCAAATAAAAATTTACCTATTCCATTTTTGGTTAAAAATTGTTTTCCTTTTATAATTTACAACTTCACCTATTCGGTTGAAAATTAATTTTTCCCAAATGAAACTATTCTATTTTTGTTCAAAAAATAATCTTTTTAATGTAAAAACTTAACTATTTGGTTAAAAATTTATGTAATTTCTTACCATTTTTTTTTTTGTAGAAGATTGATAATTTTAGTAGAAAGTCCATGTCTTTGTTTGAAAATTAATGTTTCTGAATGAGAATTAAACTATTTTATTTTGGTTGAAAAATTAATCTTTTATTTTTAAAAATTCAACTATTTAAATCAAAATTCATGTAATTTGGTATAGAAAAGTTGTCTCATTGTCTTGAAAATTCAACAGTTCCGAACAAAATTCAACTGTGACTTTCGTGTTTATTTATCAAAGTTTCGTAGAGAAAACTACCGGTATAAAGAACAGAAACTTATATTAATCAAAATTGACATAATACCTGAAAATAAAAATATAGAAATAATTATAAAAAGTTATTAGGTCAATTGTCCATGCTTTGACAAATTTTTCTTTGTTTCTTTTTTTTTTTTTTTTGAATTCAAAGCTTTTTTTTTAGAGAAAACCCCATACAATTTTGCAGGTAATAATGTATAATATATTTTGTAGAAGTTGACCGAATCGGATAAGGAAAAATGAACGCAGAACGAATACAACTTCTGATTGCGTGGAGATACACTTCAGCCATTCATTATCGCTATTGGGAATACGCTGGAGATGTACCCCATTACCGGCCTACTTTGTAATTTTATTTAGCGTTACATCTACGACATTCACACCTGTGCCGACGTAGAAAGCTCTTCATAGGATGTAATTGGAGTCGATCTGTGTATCCTGAAGGCCATTTTGAAGTAAGTTTTAAAGATGTTACACATCTTCGGTTCTTTTATTATATTCAATAGTCCTAAAATAAAAAGTGGCCTGGTGGTACTTCCCATAAACTACGTTGCAAGTTTGAGAAGGGGGGTTCAAAACATAAATCCAACTTTTTGGGTAAAGGTTTTTTTTAAATTAAAAAGGCTACTATTATAGTTTTGGTTCGGAATTTAATTTAATTTGGTAAAAATTTAATAACCTTGTTGAAAATTAATTTTTAGGGTTGACATTTTTTTATCAGAAAATTTAATTACTTTACTTTTGGTTAAAACTTTATTCTGCATATTGGATAAGTTGGAAAATCTTATTTTTTTATAGAAAATTAAATTTCTTGGTCGAAAATTAAACGTTTTGGTTGGAAATTCAACTATTCGGCAGGAAATTCATATATTTTGTTAAAAATCCGTGTTTTGGGGAAAAAAGTATTCTTGCTTGTTGATAGTTCAACTTTTTATTTGAGAATCTTATTATAAAATCTTCTTTTTGTATTGAAAATTATTTTTTTTTCCAAAACTCATTTTTTTATTAAGGTTCATCTCTGGTTGATAATTAAACTATTTTGATTAAAGTTCGTTTCATGTTTGGCTGAAAATAAATCTTTTGAACTGGCAATAATATACTTTTCCATTTTTTGTTCAAAATTTATTTTTTTTCTTAGTTTAAAGTTTCAATTTTTGGTTGAAAGTTCATGCATTTCATTTTAAATGAACTTTTATGGTGAAAATTCTACTGTTTCGTAGAAAAATCGTCTTTTTGGCTTGAGAATTAAACTATTTGGTTAAAAATAATTCTTTTTTAGTTGAAAGTTCAAGTTTTTGGTTGAGAATTCAAATATTTTCTTTCAAATGAACTGTTATGGTAAACATTCTACTGCTTTGTAGAAAATTCATCTTTTTGTCTTAAACATTGAAACATTTCGCTGAAATTCATGTCATTTGTTCAAAAATCATGTCATTTTTTCAAAATTCATCTTTTTTGGTGGAACATTAAACTTCTTGGTCGAGAATTCATCTTTTCGGTTGAAAATTTAATAACTTTGTTAAATTCCATTTTCATTGTTAATTTTTTTTATCGGAAAATTTAACTATTTTATGTTTGGTTAAAACTTTCTTCGGTATATTGGATTACTTAAAATTCTTATTTTTTGATAGAAAATTAATTTTCTTGGTAATAATTAAACTTTCCGGTTGAAAATTTAACCTTTCGGTAGAAAATTGACATATCTTGTTAAAAAGTCGTCTTTTGGGTAGAAAATCCTTGTTCGATGATAGTTCAACTTTTTGATTAAGAATATTATTGAAAATTCATCTTTTTTTTTTAATGAAAATCATCTTTTTTGTTCAAAATTAATTTTTTGTTGTTGAAGGTTCATGTTTTTGGTTGAAAATTTAAATATTATGATTTCTTTTTAAATGAACATTTATGGTGAAAATTCTACTGTTTTGTAGAAAATTCATATTTTGGCTTAAAAAATAAACTTTTCAGTTGAAGAATCATATTTTTGTGTTGAAAAGTCAACTTTTTTGTAGATAATTGGTTTTTTTGGCTTCAAAGTTAAATAATTTTGCTGAAAATTTATGTATTTTGTTCAAAATTGGTATTTTTTGGTAGAACATTATTTACGTTGAAAATTTGTATTTTGTGTAGACTATTCAATCTCCTTGGTCGAAAATTCATCTTTTTGGTTGGACTTTTAACAATTTTGTTGATAATTGTTTTTTTTTTGCCGTTGAAAGTTATTTTCACATTCTCATTCGTGAGACTGTAATATAATTTCAAATAGTTTTTGTCTGAAAACTTACATAGACCGTTTTTGGCTGAAACTGTATTCTGTATACTGT
>CAKNXH010001684.1:0-32072 GCA_932178445.1 Andricus quercusramuli | reverse complement strand
CCATGTTTCGATCGGCTAATTCCCGGCCAACCTCTAAACGACGAGCCAATAACTCTTTTTTTTTTTTTTTGTTTTTTACGCACAAATTTTGTTTCATCGTCATTTGTCGTATCTTGCATATTTTTGCCGTAAAATTGAATTTTTGGATTTTTAATTATTTTTTGTGCAATAAAAATGTGAATTTTCGATTTTTCGAGAAAATTCAAAAAGTCGTTATGATAATCTTGTAGGGCGTTGAAAAAGAAACACTTTTCTTGTTTTGACTTTTTTTCGTATAGTGCGTTGTTTGGCTGAAAATGTTAATTTTCGTTTCTTTTTTTGGATTTTGAAAATGCCGTAACTCTGAAAATTTTGATTTTATCAAAAAATGTTATTCCTGTTAAATTGTTTGAATTTTCGATGACTATAAGAGGCCGTACATATGATTTTCAAATTTTGAAAAAAATGGTCTAAAATTATTTTATAATGTCCTAACTTTTTGAATTTTCATCGAAAATGGCTGGTTAACGAACTCGATCTCTCTTTTTGGTCCCAAAAACTGTGTGCGAAAGCACAATCCAATCCGATTAGTCTTTCAAAAGTTATCCGATATACAGACGACGACAACGACGACAACGACGACAACGACGACAACGACAGACAGACAGACACCGACGTAAAAACCATTTTTTCTGACTCAGGGGGCCTCAAAACGTCGACATTTGATGAAATCCACGAAAGTCATTTTTCACATAAAATCAATACCTTCTCATTATGATGAGAATGTAAAAAACCTTTTTAATGGTCAGTATACTAAATTGCCTTACAGGAAGGCGTAGAAATATGTCTATTAAAAACAAATTAATATTGTATGAAGAGATGGTTAGACCTATACTTACCTATGCAGCTCTGATATGATCTGAGACCAGATATGCACATTTTGATATACTGCAAATAATACAAAATAAATGCTTGCGGATGATCGTACAAGCTCAACCTAAGGATAGCAATATAGATATGCATAAAAAGTATAATGTTAAAGCCATTAGGAGCCACATCTATGAATTGACTAGCGAATTCTATGAGAAACAGATTAAGAATATTCAGAATGATGAATTTCGAAATGATCTCATAGTATATAAGAGTAGGGACGAAATGCCTTTCAAGCTAGTACACAATATGCCTTATCAAATGCTGCTAGGGAAGCCTGAACACTTACTCTAGTCTTCTCTGTTGACTTATTTAATACTAATGGCATGACATGTGCAATTAGACCAACGTTCAATTTTCTGGAGGGTCTATGTGGGCTGCGGTTTGAAATTGGTTCTCTGTTTATTCAACTAGAAGCTTGGTTTTTTGAATCTGAGGCACCAATTATTTCTCCTGGTAAAATTTAGTATTTTCGTTTTTTTAGTTTAGCCAACGGCCATACCACGCTGGAAGCACCAGTTCCCGTTAGATCACTGAAGTTAAGCAGTGTTGGGCGCGGTTAGTACTTGGATGGGTGACCGTTCGGGAATAATACTACTGCGTTGCTGTTGGCGGTCGTGGGTGTGGTGAGCCCACACTTGTACTTATTTACTGCAAGAAACTACCCACCTAGAAACACTACCCGAAGCGGGTAGTGTCACGCCTACCCCTAAAGGCTCGCCGAAAGGGAAATGGCAAAATTTTCGTGATCAGGCGTTAGTATTACTACATTTGACGTCATACTCCACCTGTGAGACCGGCGGGTGAAGTTGAGAATTAATTAAGGGAGCTTTCGTTAGCAGATCCCAATCGATTGAGCTCAGAAAGTAGAGATATTATTTTAGGAGCAGATATCCTTGGATCCTTCATCTTTCCAAAACTTAGACAAGCTGCGTTAGGTTCTGTAACAGCTCAAAATACTGTTTTCGGATGGATCCTCTCTCGGCCAGTCCATAAACCAACTACCGGCTGGACTGTACCTACTACAGCTCATCAAATTATAATCGAGGATTTCCTTCATGACAATTTTCTCAGATTCTGGGAGATGGAGAAACCTACAACCAGATCCCTTTTAACCTCTGATGAGGTGAATTGTGAGCAGAATTTCTTATCGAATCATCAACGTTTACCATTAGGAAGATATATGGTACGTTTGCCTTTTGGAACGGCCCTCCAATAGATATTGGTAATTCTTTGAATAGAGCAAAATTATTCTTGAAAAGGGTACATACTTGTTTGCTTAAGTATTCCCCTTTGTACTCTGAATACGATGAATTTCTAACTGAATATGAACAGTAAGGTCATATGGAACGCGATCAGGAGTTTTCTGATTTTGATACTTCTCAAACAATTTATTCACCTTATCACACTATTGTTGACGATAGTAGTTTCACTACTTGTCTGAGAGAAGTATCTGATGCTTCGAGCCTAACTTCCGATAATACGTCTTTACATTCGCATCTTCATGTAGGGCCTGAAATTCTTACAGATCTAGTCTTCACTATATTACGCTCGCTTTGTCATCGCTTTCTTTTCAGCAGATGTAGAACAAATGTCCAGACAAATTTTGTGCGACCCTCGTGATAGTAAATATCCACGTATAATTTGGTATTCTACTAAACAACAGCTTGAATCTCGAGATTCAAACACGGTCACATAAGGCACAGCTTGTGCTCCATACATCTCTAATAGAGTCATCAAACAGTTAGCAGTTGAGGATGGTTCTAAATTTCCTGCAGCCAAATCAGTTTCTGAAAATAATGTTTATGTAGATGATGTACTCTTTGGCGCTGATGAAATAGACAAAGCTCGAGCATTAAGAACACAAGTTATTCAACTGTTCAAATAGGTGTGTTTCCATCTAAGGAAATGGGCAAGTAATAACGAGTTTCTATTATCAGACTGACCATCAGGAACTCATGAGAAAGCGTTTGATTTCCATATAGATGAGGAGATTATATTGAAAGTTTTGGGCTTACAATGGGATCCTACATCAGATGTTTCCCAATTCAAAGTGGAGTCCCGACCTATGGCATCTTCGACTAAGCGCCTAATTCTTTCTGTTTTTTTTTTTTTTTTTTTTTTTTGACGAGGTGAGAATGCATTTACGCACTGAGTGTGGGACTCAACCTGAAAACGGTAATACCCACTAAACTCACCTCCTCTTTCCGCCAACGCATGTCCTCGGAACCGCTTTCGCATTACTTCAAGGACATGGGGGTAAGGCCACTAAGTCGTGCTTCGACTTCCACTTTTGGGCGCCAGCTTGGCGTGCTTTCAGTCATCATCCAACCAGGATGCTCGCATCGTCCTCAGTAGTGTGGTGGTACCATACAACGGGCTCGTCGGCCTTCGGCATCCTGGTTGGGTACTGCTCTTCTAAGCAGCGCGTCCTTGAGGCTTCCTCGCCGAGGTTTCCTCACGGAACGCCCTGCACCTCATTGTCCCTGGGCGATGGTCTGTCCGAGGCTTCTCTTCGTTTGTGGCGCAGAGGTAGCACTGCGGCGCACTTTCGCACGCCGCAGCCCTATGACCCTCCTTGCCACATCTCCAGCAGGCCCTCGTACGGTCTGGGCCTTCGCACCCTGCTGCCATATGGCCGAAGCCTAGGCAGCGGTAGCACCGAACCTTTTCCGTCTTCTTGTGTACACGACAGGACACCCACTCCACCTTCAGGTGTCCTGTGCGTATCAAACTCGCGGCCAGTTCCTCGGCCAGCTCCAAGAAAGCATTCAGATTGCCCCTGAAGGGTCTTCTCTTGAGGCTGACCTTCACTTCTCCAGCACCCCGGCTTCCGAAGTGGCTTCTAACGGCCGCTTCGACTTCACCGGCCTCCGTTGTTAGATCGAGGTCCAGGACTTCTATCTCAGTACGATGTACGAGCTCGCGCACAGTACCCCCCAACCCAACAGCCTCCCTCACTGCAGTCAAAAATTCGGCTCTGCCCTCTGCTGCAGGTCCAAGCTCCACAAGGTCCTTGAGGACCTTGGCATAGCTTAGACCCTCGGCCGGTTTGATAGGAACCGCCTCGGGTCGAGCTCGTGTCCACACCTTTTGCATCGCCTACTCTCTGATGTTAATGTCAGGCCTGTCGACTCTGTATATTTTCTTCGGGGTCGAGGACGCTGCTGTTGCAGCGTGCGTCCTCGGCTTCCTTTTCTTCGGTTTAGAAAATCCTGCCTCGATGGGGCTCAGGGTGGACTCCCGTTTGCGCTTCCGAACGGAAGTTTCCATTGCTTCTTCTGTCTGGGTCCCCGTTTGACTGGTTTCTTTCACCGCTTTATTTTTCTTTTTACCAACCACCTTTTTCTTTTGTTTTGCAGCAGCTTCCGCTCCAAAATGCTCTATCGCCTGACTGTAGGATTCTTCGGCGTAGCGCAATTTGCGTGCCAGCTCGTTCATTAGCTTAATTGCCTCCTCCAGTCCGTTTTTAATAGGATGAAACATATTTCGCCTGGTATCGCTAAATTCCTGCATCTTGTACAGTACACCAGATAGCTCGGCAGAAATTTTTTTACCCTCCTTCATCCCTTTCACCGCGTCCACATAACTCCCCTGAGTGATGTCGAGTTCCCACTCTTCATCAGACTCCCCCTCAGACTCCTCAGATCCACTTCGATTTAAATTTTGTTCATTCGCCATTAGAATTCCCACGAGTAGCTAGGTTTGGAACACCATACCCCTGGTGCCACGCAGCCTTTAGCACGGTGGATTAAAGCCTTGGCTTAGAGGTTTTTCCTTCGGGACCATCCCTGGACATTACCCGCGACTGCTTATTGAGTAGTGTAACCGTATTCAGCAGAAACCCTCGGTACAGGGCCACAACAGGAAGAGGTCGTGGTTTTTTCTCGGTGTGTCCTTCACCCAGTCTGTTTGGTCTGCGGGGCCTATTTTATTTCAGCCCTACCCTCTGTTTCCAGCGAGCATTCCCCTATCCGCCACCCGGGGACGCACCACGTATGGGTTACAGACTCCCACTGTGGATTCTTTCTGTTACAGTAAAGCTATATGATCCACTTGGCTGGCTATCTCCGGTAGTAATAGTCGCCGAGCACCTGATGGAACAGCTATGGTTTCAAAAATTTCAGTGGAATGAACCGCTACCCACAGACTAAGAGGGCCATTAGTCCAAATATTATAAGAGTCTTATTGAACTTAAAGCTATTCGAATACCGCGATGGACTGGTAAAAGTGCTGACGTTTTAGTTTGCGACCTGCATATCTTTTCTGATGCTCATAGCAGAGCCTATGCAGCACCCGTGTACCTCCGCATTATTCAGGAAGGCGGAACTGCACAAGTTACTTTATTGACTGCCAAATCTAGGTTGGCTCCTATTGTTTCGGTAGCCATACCTAGAATCGAATTATAAGGAGCTTATTCATTAGTTAAGCCTTTGCATTTTATTATTACGACAATGGGTCTTGAAAATATCTCACTTGATTGCTACACAGATGCTTCACTGGTTCTAGCTTGGCATCCAAGCACCCGTCTACCTGGCGTACTATTGTATCCAATCGAGTAGCTGACATTCATAAGCTCATTCCAAATGCCAAGTGGAGACATGTTCCCACCAAGGACAATCCAGGTGATTGTGCTTCTAGGGGTCTTTTCCCAGGAGAGTTGAAGGATCATCCCTTATGGTGGCATGGTCCACACTGGCTAGACAAACATTCTACAAGTTGGCCAGAATCACAGCCTGATTCGTCGCCGGATGTCGACCTTGAGTAGAGTAAAATATCTACTCACCATGCAATAAAAAAAGTAAGCGACCCTTCGATTTGGCTCATACTCGCGGCATTTCTGATCAAGGTTGGTAGGTTACCGAAGTCTGCCTTCCAGCATGAAACTTTAGCTCTTACCCCAGATGAGATACATCAAGCTTCCTTACACCGGTGAATTCAAAAAGAAGAATTCGAACCTGAGTTACTCATTTTCGAACGCGACGATCAGATAAAATTAATTTCGTCACTAAAGACATTGCACCTATTTCTAGATGGGTCTGGTGTAATGCGTTTGTGAGGACGTTCATTGCTCAACATGCTCACTCTAGGTCACTCCATGATAGCACACAGCTTACTTTACTTTATATGACCGTTGACAATAAGCTTCAATTAATTATTTTTCATTTTATGATTTACCAAACTCACCCATGAATTCTTTCTTCTTTTTTCTTTTGATGCACATGCAGGCGAAGCGGGCGGTGTGTTTGGAATGTCTGGAAATATGAAAATTTAAGAACGCTTGAATGTATTTATTCGCAATCAGTTTGCGTAATAGAGTGTATGTGTGTACTTGTCCGACCATGTTCGTTGTCAAGTCAGTGTGCGAATTACCGTGCACCGCGCAGGTCATGATGGGCTCATTAACCTAAGTACAAAAACGTTATCAACTGAAAATCTCGCATGTGCGAAACTTTGGGAACTTGAAGTGCAACTCGCTAAAAGGATAACAATAAAGCGAACTTTCATATATCTCACTGCCAATTCATAACTATTTTCTTCGCAGTTTTTTCCTTCTCGAATTCGTGCATGCATAGTTGTTAATTAGATAATTTTCATAGACATTTGATAACTTATAATGCTAACAATAGTTGAATCCCCAGTTTTTTTATAACTGTTATAAAAAAGCAATCATTTTCAATTGCCTATGGACGTTAAAAACTCAAATAACAAATGTGTTTCAAATATTTCCTCATAACTCTAATAAATATCCTTAATGATGGTCCGAATAACTTGTAATTCATTCGCTGCTCATGAATAAAAATATTTGTTTCAAAAATGAAGATCATTTCTGGACTTTTTTACAGTTTCCACCTTGATAATTTTTTGAGACAACTCTTAAAATCATCCGCTAGAGTACTTCTAGGGGTCAAATTTCATTACGTGAGTTTTTATTCTGAAAAAATCAAAAAGCCTTTTCACTTTCGAAAAAAGGCTTTTTTGCACCACTCTAAAACACCAAACATAATGGAACTGAAAAAAGATGCACCATCACGTTCCGTTTTAGAGGAATTGAGGCCAAATGTAAAAAAAGAATATGTTTGAGCATTTTCATTTCGCGGATTTGCAATCAAAAGGAAAAAGCCTTTTAAAATGACCCGTGTTTGCTTTTGTCAGAAAGTCAATGCCGGACAGTGTTATTATTATTGATATTTGTAGTAAAATACTCAATTGAAAATATAAATTTTAACAACATTGAATAGATAATAATAAATAAATTATATTATCAATGAATCAATCAAAATTAACATCTAAAACTTAATTTCAGGCAGCAAAGGCCATCTATTATACAACACTTTTGAAGGTAGTTGACCTTATCGAAACAGGTCTCTTTGTGCTCCGGAAAAAGAAGAACCAAATCTCAGTTCTACATGTCTATCATCACATAAGTACCGTATTATTTGGTTTACTATTTGCTAGATATTTTGCTGCAGGAATGGCACTTTTTTATCCTGCCATAAATGGTTCAGTTCATGTAATTATGTACAGCTACTACTTTTTGAGCAGCATAGAAGGAATTAAAGACGCGGTTAATCCCCTGAAACGCTACATAACTATGATACAAATGGTAAGCGAAATTTTGCATTATCTATAAGCAAATTATTTATGCTTATCTATGCTTTAAATTTGTACAAATAAACTTTATTTTATTTGCAGGTTCAATTTGTCCTCCTGTTATTGCACGCTCTCGTCGCTATGAATCCATCCTGCCCTTACATAAAAGTGCCAGCCATTCTTATGATGCTCAATATACTATTGAACTTTTACTTATTTTATCAATTTTATAAGAAAGCCTACCTGACACCCAAGAAGACAAAATAATAGCTGAGATTTTTATTGTAATCAGTGAATCAACAAAATAATTCACAATTACACCGAAAAAATGTATAAAATACAAAAAAAAATATTAACAAAAATTGTAAGCCAGGTTCAAAATGCCTTTTTTATTTTCTATGCCCTTGTCCCTCTTTTACCATCACGTCCAGTACAAAATTTCCAGGAATTGCAAATGATCCCAAATGGAATTTCCAACTTTACAATCCAATAAGAACTATGGAATTGAGCCGCTGGATAGTGCAAGGACATATGAAATTCACATGGCTGTTCCGGTTGGCCCCTGCTGTCTTCAAAATCGATTTTTGAAATAGAATTTTCGAAACATATGGCATTGTAGGAAATTTCATGGCGCATCTTTCACCCTTCTACAAAATGTTGTATCTTTCACTGTTTCTGAAGGAGAGTTAAAAAACTGGATTTTATGGAAAACAAAATTTAATAAATATTTTGACTAATTCGTTCTGAAAGACAAATTCTGAATATTTTTTCATGAAAATTGGAGGAGTTACGCTTCAAACTGTTTCGAAGCTAATGTGCTAGTTCAACCTTTTCTAATTTGTTATCAAAAGAAGCTGTTGATTCTTTCGCCAAGCAGTATCGAGATAACGTTACGCAAGTTTCAAACGCTTCGTTTATCGAAAAATTTGTAGTAAGCCCAAACTTCCAGTGGAAGAAATGTTCATTAGGGATTAATTAAGTTTTCTGAGCAGTATGACTTCAAGAAAATGAATCGTTAAAAAATTGGCATTCAAACAACGCATCGAAGAGACATCGAGCGCGTGAGAGGTGGGAATACTTCGGCGAGTTAGTTTTCCTACAGAATCGATTTTTTCTAAACCGCGCTGCAATTTGAGGACAAACGCGTCATATGGAGAATTTCTACTAATGAAAATACTAAATTTAGAAGAAAATATGAAACCTTAAGATATATGGTATTAGAGTGTAATATATTTTTTTGTAAAATTTAGTATTTTCCCGAATAAAAATTCTCACTAAGTCATGTTTATCCTCAAATTGCAAAACGGTCTAGGAAAAATTGATATAATTTCAGGAAAAATTGATATAAAAAGTTTCTTCGTGTAATATTGAAAAGTATTGAAAAATTACGGTTTCGCGCTTTTTGAATTTTGCGATATTAAATACCTGGTTTCTTTTTGCTTCACGAACACTCTCCGCACTATCTGCTTCAATTCTAGATTTTTGCCCCCTCTACAAGGTTTTGATGAACTCGATGGCATTTTAGTTTAACGACTTGATGAAATGTTCATTTTATAAAAAATAATTTTTATCCGTTGCAGTAAATTAGTCTTTAGATACGTAAACAGGCAAGGCTTTTGGTGGCGAAGCTTTGTTGACACTACATGTGCGCTTTTCTGTTTTCCTGCGAAAGTATTCTGAAGGAATTTCCACGCCAAAAAATCGCAGAAAAAACAAGAGCAAGTAAAATCGGCAGAAACTCGGCGTAGTAGAATCGGCCTGCTCTCAAACGATCAAGAAAGGCAAACTAAATGCTCATGATTTTCTAACGGTGAGATGAATTGACGAAAAAATTCTGAAAAATTTTATGACATCCTAACAAACATTTCTTCCGCTGAATGGTTCGCTCACTTGAAATTACCCAGATCTCGATCTCTTTTTGACGCGCTGTTTGAATGCTCGTATTTTTTAATGGTTCATTCTATCGAAGTAATACTTTTCAGAAAACTGCATTGTACGCTAATGAACATTCCTTCCGCTGAAAGTTTTGGCTTACTCAAAATTACCACGCTAAGCAAAGCGTTTGAAGGTTGCGTACCATTATTCGATACTGCTTGGCAAAAAAATCAACAGCTTCTTTTTATAACAAATTAGAAAAGTTTGAACAAGCATATCATCTTCAAAACAGGTTGAAGCGTAACTCCTTCAATTTTCATGTGAAAATATTCAGAATTTGTCTTTTGGAACAAGTTGAAGTCAAAATATTTATTAAATTTTGTTTTTCACAAAATCCAGTTTTTTCACTTTCTTTCAGAAACAGTAGAAGACACAACTTTTTTGTAAGAGGATGAAAGATGCGCCATGAAATTTCCTACAAAGCCATTTGTTTCAAAAATTTGATTTTCAAAATATATTTTAAAGACGACCGGGATAAATCGGAACGGCCATGTGAATTTTATATGCCCTTACGCTATCCAGCGGCTCAATTCGTCTTCCAGCATGATTTCTATAGAAAAATTATTGCAGGCCTAATTTTCTTATAATTTTTTCGCGATTATATTAAATTCATTATAGAAAATCATTGTACAGAAAAGGATCAAAAGATAATCAGCATGAGAATAAATACTAGAAAAATATTGAAGAATTTTTTGTAAACAATATAAAAACTGCAAAGAAACTATTCAATTTATATCATCTCATATGGAAGTGAAATTCATCTGAATATGTTATGGAGGGCCATTCCGATTCCGAAGCGCCCTAATTGAGTTCTCTACGACCTTATCTCCAGTCTGCGCATTGCATTCGAAAATTTGCGAACAAAATAAGATAATGAAGAAGCCTCGGTGGCTCAGACGATGGCGCCTTACCAAGGATAAATTTGCTACCTTGGAGGTCGAAGCCGATTTTCAAGAAGACTCAAAAATGAGTCAACGTTCTTCTTGCGATTGAAGCTCCTACGGGGAATCCACGATCGATGGTCGCTGGCCAACCTTGAGTAATGAACACACACACATACATTTACATGACGCACCAGAACAGTGCTTCGAATCGGTGCATCTAACTGATGACCACAGGGAGATCGCTCCCACCACCCTATTTTGGCTGTATCTCCCCTGGGCGGCCTGCTAGGGAGGCTGCCAAATGACAGAGTTGGTGAGAATCACTTTGCATGATCAACAAAGTGTGACGACATTTACTATGCGATAAGTATGCCTGGCATCTGAGAAGTATTATCAGATAACGTTGGTAACAACGAAGCTGTTTGTATCAGATAAACCTTGCAAATATTTTATAAGAGGAGTTCGTAAGGAATGAGTAGGCTGGTTCCTAGAAATGAAAATGCAGCAATCTTCGCGGTAATATACTATTCAATAACAACTTGCCTAGGCATAAAAACCCTCACGGTTTGAGGGAAAAGCCCGGGCAAGCCTATGAGGCATAGCACCTTTATTTAAAATAATTTTAACACTTTAATTGACATCGAGTACAATTCAAATTAAACTAATTACAAACTGGTTGTGAACTTAAGCCTGAGAGAAATCTCTCTTACCTCTTCCTCAAAGTCCACAATTACGGTTTCACCTGCTCAACTACAAGAGCACATCACTAGGTCCACAATTAAGGTTCGTCACCTGCTCAACTACAAGAGCACATCACCAAGTCCACAATTAAGTTTCGTCACCTGCTCAACTACTAGAGCACATCACCAGGTCCACAATTGAGGATCGTCCCTATCAACTACAGAGGCTCACCCCTGTCGCCCACCTCAGCCAATCGCAATCTCCCCTTGTCTCACGTCTGCAGGCCTTGAATCACCGTTCGATACTAACTCGATGAGGTCTCTTTCCCCCTCTGTAGCACCCCTACTCCATTGCTCAAGGGAGGCCCACACATGCGTCCCTTCCTTCTAGGCACCAAACTCAACTTGCCATCCAGGGTGCACTAAAGGTGCACAGATCAAACTCCACGATCTCACACACAACACGTGCGAACGTAAAGGACGCGAGCAGAAACCCACCGAGATTCGAAAACACTCGGCGAAAGATGGCCGGATTCGGAATACTGCGTTGAGAATAAACACAGGTATGTGGCAAAATAGGCTTTATAGCTTAAGCGCCAGGGCTGGGTCATATAATCATACACACGTCACACGTAAAAAATATAAAAAATGTTCCATTAGTTTTGTAAGCTTAGCCCAGATGTAGGCTGCGGAAGCTACGATCAGAATCCTTTTCGGGAAAATCGATCCCGACGCAACTGGAGGTGTATGTCGACCGAGTCATTACGTCCCACGACACCAGAAGACGATTGAGTCGAGAAAATCATTTCACTCTAATCCAGAAGGAAAATACACTGGTCACTGTTAAGGAATCACTTATCGCCTCACTTAAGGATAATCTGGAAGAGGCACACGCACGTTAAACTGTTCAAGTTGAGAAGATTTCACATTGGCATAAGCATGAGGACTTTAGGATGCACGGGTCATAACTCGAGCTGATAATCAAAATTATTTCGAATAACGTAGTGCGTCGGACTTCGTCTTAAAAAGCCAATCGCCAATCGAGTAAGCCATCATAACAATACTACCGCTCTACAACCGCGGTCACAAAATCTCGAGCGACATACACAAAGAAAAGTGACCTTACGGAACAACAGCATTAGGAAGAATCTTCGGACAACCACAAACCTTATGAAAAATAGTGAATATTTCTTAATTATAAATTTATCTGTTTGTTTTCTGTTGTTTTGATCACCAGCTGTTCGTTTCAGTTCTGGTTGTGAGTGATACTAATTTGTCTTTTTACAAGGAGATTGGTGCTTCTTAGGAAATGCCGTTGATGGTTCTTCCCATCCGTCAAAATGTAGTCCGATGTGTTAATCTTGTTCTTGTCAAGAAGAAAAATCGTTTTGGAGCAATGAATTCAGCGACGTTAGATGTTTCAAAGATTGTAGCCGAAAAGGTAGAGGCAATCTGGAGTTGAACTCCTGTTGTGACTATTCAAAGGAAAATCATACAGCGAGTAATAGCTAAACATGAGAAGGACCATCTCTCTCTCAGTAAGAATTATACGCTCACTGCAAATGCGAAAATGAGGTTGAGCTGTTTGAACGAGAATTTATCTCTGATGAAAGAGGACCTCGCAAAATGTGCATGGAGCGGATAGTCGCGGGCACGACTCGTCGCTCTCAGAAGTGGTTGTTGAGAATGTCTTTCGAAGAGTGTAATCTGCAAAAGAGAGTGAAACTGAGTATTATTCTCATTCATCAGCAAGTACTAGTAGGAAAGACTCTGACGTTGTTGGAAAAGAAAAATCAATTCCAGTTATGTCTTCTGAGGTTGATCCTGATTACTTACATTCCTCTTATTCTTCAAACACAAATCGAGCCAGAATAAAAATTGAACATTTTACTAGGGCTTGTGATCAGATTGGGTCCTCTGATTGAAACGCTGTGCAACTGGCTTGATTTTGATCGAAGTAAAGTAACGCACTTACGCCGAAAATGTAGACATAACAACATTCAAGAAGCTCAGATTTCAGACACATTTCCATGATCCGAGAGCCTGGTTAAATATACTTGGGTCATCTCACTATGGTCGAAGCTGGAGCTTATGGTATTACTAATATGATCGGGGCTCACTTTTGTAAACGTATTATATGTATATTTTGCTATACTGCAGTGTTGTAGTGCCGATGGTGAAGGTACTAACATAGGAAACATGACAGGGATTATCACATGAATAGGGAAATACCTAAGTGTGCCACTACAACCACAGAAAAAACTTAGGGTAAATAGTGTTGCAGGTAATTTCGTATTTTTACCTGTTCGTATTGGTAAAACACAAATATTACCCTCGACGGGCAGAAACTGTCTTTTGTTCTCATGAAAGTTGTAACCATAGTCTTCAAAATTGGAAGCCACTAGCTTTGAATCGCTGGAGTGAAGTTAGCTGATGGTTGGTGTAACAGGCAAATCGGCTAAGTGCGGCTTCATAAAGGCTGTTTTGCCGAATCGTTAGAACTGTCAAAAGTTCCCCATAAGCGTGGGTAAAACAAGAAAAATACCGAGGTGGGCGGGTACAGTTTACCCACATGAGGTAATTTTTGTTGCAGGTAATCTTTACCCCAAAATGCGGGTAAAGTTTACACTTAGTTTTTCCTGTGACTGAGTATACGACAACTGCATTCAAATGAGCTTCCACTGCGGCATACGATCAAGCCAGTCAATGGAGACACAACAGGCCCACATGGTTTTTCTGTTCCTATTGGAAAAAGTCTTAAGGATCATCAGTCACGTCCTCGTCTAGTTCTTGAATTCAATGCTATTGAAAAAGACTGACCTGACTTTGAAAAATTAGATCTCAGTAAAAATGAAGCTTACCTGTACCGAACATGTATATGCAAATCTGTCGCAGCCGACGAGTGTCCGAAAGACCTCGCTGCCATGCTTTCTGAAAAACTGAATCATTCGCGGTGGGATAAAACTGCATATTGTATGGTCAGAGATTACATTTCGTCTAGTACGCCGGTCAGGAAATGTGCCGTTTTGGTGACTTTTATTCTTCGGGTTTACCTTCCAAGTTGGTTCCATATTCGAATACACAACAAAATCACGAATGCATCAAAAAATCTGTGGCAGCTTATAGTAAAGTTACGTTATTTGGATCACACGTGCAAACAAGTAGTAAAATACTATTGTCTAAAATAATGGTTATGCTTAGCATCCTAAAAATCTCTGCTTCAAGAAAAGAGAAGGTGTCATCGGAACAGAAACATGTTCGGAGATTTGTGATACCTTCAATAATGATCGACAAAAATCCTCTCAAACGATGGGTTTGAATGAAATATAAAGCAGGAATCTTTAGCCTCTGTAATACCTCATCATTTATATGCCAGACTATCTCTCCATCGATCCTTTCATCGGTAGGATATGAACTTCTGAGATACACGTAATTATCAACCTGTTTTATCGTCTCGTCATTTAAGGCATGTTTCATGTTGTTTTCTCATTCCTTCCTGCGAACACCAAAATTTTTGTTTTATTTACGTTGATCAATGAATATGATAAATAGCCAAGAGGACAAAACGCATCCTTGCCTCATTTCAAACCAATGACTTGTTTGTCCATTCACCCTTACACTGACTTTACTGACTGCAAATATTGTCAACAAACGCACAGAAAATATTTTTTTTACTGTTTTTAAGAATATAAGCGGTATACCATTCATGCCAGCAGCCTAACCATTATTTAAGTTCCTAACAATAGCCCTTATCTCAGAGCCACAGGTTCTTTCAACAGGGGTTTCTACGTTCCGTCTTCTGCGTCGCATTATTTATGCTCCATAGGTCCACCTCCAAATAATTCCTTGGAAAAGTTCCTGAAACAGTATTTTACTTCATCCGTATCCAAAACTATTGCTCTCTTACTATAGCTAGTTCCAACTTACTTTGTACTACTACTTCCTTTCTTATTGCCCCTGACCCACTTCCAATATAATTTCTTAATTCCTTCAAAATCTTTTAGCATATTCTTATCTGCTTGCACCTATAAGCATTTTCTAGTTTAATTCCGTTGACCTAAGTTCATTTTTGAGACCAAGAGACAATAACCTGTGCACCAACTATCCAAGTGGATCATTTCATGCTTCAACCAAATTTTTGTAGTGAACAAGCCCTTTTCTAAGCAAAAGCTAACCAATCTGCCCCCGTTATCATTCGTGTTTGGATCTCCGAAATGACCTAGCACACTGTCCGTACTATCACTTTACACTCCAACCCATTTATTTATACTACACAGTAAAAACTAGGCATTCATTTTTATCTGGGATCCTTTTTTGGGCGTTCTAATATGATCTCACAGTCTTATTTTAGTACCAGTTTCTGTCTTGTTTAGTTTGCTAACTTCAGATTGATAAATGATCCGAGATAGCGAACTAAATTGATTCAGAGGGTGCATTGTTTTAATTGTTCCAAACTTCACTCTTACAAAAAATAAAAAATAGATGAAATTAGAAATGCGTAAAAACTAGTGTTGAACCGTCACACTCAGACGTCGCGAACTTCAGCCCTATGGGTTACGTTGGTTTCTAAACTTAACAGATTAGAATTTGTTTTATCAGATTTAGTTATTGACAGATGATCCTCATTTCGAGCCTATTTCAATCCACAAATCGACCTTATTTTATTAGATTGACGGATCAAACTGAAGTGGGATTGTTCTGTTGCGTGAACTGTTTTAATACCGAATTAAGTTCTAAATCGAATCCTAGTTTTTACAGTGTTTCTTCTGGTCGGATGATCCTTTCCCTGTGATGGAAAGTACTGAAAATATCTTTTAAAGTGTCACAAAAAGTATCTTGTATTTCCCTCCTTCTACCAGCAACTAGAGCATAGCTCTCTATAATGAATAGTCGCTGATTCCTACTGTCATTCACACCAGCAATAAACTAAAAGATACAAATTTATACTCTGACTGCTGTTTTGTTCTCTTATTCATTATCACACCGACTCATTGGCTGCCGTATGATTTAATATCCATTCCTGACCATAGTTCGAGTCAGTTCTTCAACTCTTAATTTTATATCTATTTTCTGTCACATTCCTTTTTCTTTGTTTCAGACATACTTAAGATAACTAGCTTCCTTATGTGGATTGTTTCTCGTAATTGTATTTCCTTAAGAGCATTCACACCTGAAGCATTCGAAACACCCAGTCTCCATTATTCATTGCTCAAAAGGCTGAGTCCGGTCATGATGTAGTAAATGTAAGAACAAAACTAGAACAGAAAGAGATATGGTTAGTTTTTCTTGCATACTGAGGAGGGCACTAGCCTCCTGCAGTTTAGCAATGAATAACAGAATCTCTAAATTTCCCCAAGCTCCCAAAAATTTGATAAGTTTTTATAAATTCCCATAAACTTAATCAATTTTAATCAATTTTTTCAAACTTCACTGAGAAACTTTAGGTTAGAAAAATTACTAAAACGGATAGCAAATGGGGGCAAAATGCTTAAATTTCGACATTTTAATACATAAATAATAAGTTATACTATTTTTATAAGAAGATTTCCTATTTGGTAATAGCAATCCTTACTATTTTCTGTAGTAAAATCCGATGTAGGAAAAATTAGTAGAGAAATTAATAAATTGTACAAAAAAAATAAAAGTAATAAGTATTATAAATAACATAATATACTAAATATGTAGAAGAAATTACTATTGTCTGTAGGAACACGATGTGTATTATGGACATTTCCTACTTTTTGTAACAAAGGTTAATACCAATTATTAAATTTGGTCCCAAATATTACTAACTGATTTAGCAGAAAGTATCGAGCCTTGGACCGAGCGCGGCTGAGTGCATCCGACGTGTGTCGATCGCCGATCATATTTTTAGGTTGCGAAAATGAAATCTAATTTATGTTTCAATGCAAAATCCGCAAAAAAACGTAATTTAAAAAAAAATATTTACCTATTTTAATTACATTAAAAATTTTGTTGTTTAAAATTATAAAAATATCATGAATATTAATCAATTAAGGATTAAATGAATTAGAACCAATAAACTTTCTATAATTTAGGTCATATGGAAGTTTTCATTCTGAGTCCCACAATGTCTTATAGGTAGATGGATCATCGCCCGACTGCTGTCCCGGAGACGCGTGTTCGATTCCCGCCAGCCTTCGTTTTCTTCTAACCCGATTTTTCTGTTTCAGCTTTATAATATAAAATACTATCTTTTAAGAATATATACATCTATGTAATTTCTAATGTTGTCAATTCTTAATTTGAATAAATGTGAATTATGCGTTAAATGTAGAACATGTGTGTAGGTAGGCTTGTGTGAAAGTTAGCAACACGTATTTATTTCTTTTACTATTCCCACTGTAGCATATTTTGCTAACCAGTTAGTAATTCGGTGCGCACGGTCCCTGCGCATCATTTTACTACAGCACTTTGTAAATACTGTTATCTTCTACAGATATTAATCCAAGAAATTTACTATTTTCTCCTACCAAAATTATTAAATAGTGCAGACTTGCAGTTTTACTACAGAGGTTAATAAATACTTCAATTGTCTTTTACAATAAATGCAATAGTTTTAACTTTTAGTCCAATATATTTTATAATTCTTTAAGTAGCTACGAGTTACTATTAAGGTTAGTAAATATTATTAAAATTTGCTTTTTGCCTCTCATTGCAAAGTTCAGATAGTGAAATCTAGTGTGATTTTTAACAAGAAATACAAACAAGGGTTTCTCAGTGTTCGTACATTTTTATGACTTTCAAAACTTTCCGAGAATTTCCAACCAAATAAATATTCTCCTTAATTCTAGCTACAAATAAAAAATTGCACTCACCTGAGATTAAATTTCAAATTATTATTTTTTTCAAGAAATTATGAATATGTCTTATAGGTCTTATAGGCACGCAATAAGCTTATACGGTACATAAGGGCGCGCATTGCAGTCCTGTGATACATAGGACTACGCAATGCAGTTCTAGGATACGAAAGCGCATTTCGCAGCCCTATGTACTATCTACCAGAAAATTTATGTCCCTCTGCAGCAAAGAGTTGGATCCCTCTAGCGCATGTGAAACCCACCCCATATAATCCCCATAGGCTTGAAAAATTCGGTAAAAATACCCTAATTTCTAAAATAAAATGCACAGTTTTCGAATAATCTTATACTTATCATACTTTCCATTTATATTTATATTTTTATATATTCATTTTTATATATTCATTTTTCTATATTCATATTTATATTTTCATTAAACTTTTGTATTCAGTCCTTAGTGTATAATAACAATTAATAAACAATAATTTAATATATTTGAGAAAAGTTTTTCTTACACTAGAATTTTAAACATTTAAAAAAGGGCTAGATACATTATTTCCGTTTTCAATAAAATAGTATATTATGCACCTAGGGGGTGAAAAAGTGCCTCTCCCCCTTGGCGCATACGATATTTTTTATAACAAATGGATGATTTCAGACATTTCTCAAAATACAGTCATGATTTCAGTCCATATTAGATTTTGTATAATGAAGTATGATATTAATGTTAACCTTATTTATGGTAATTTTAGAGATGATTTATGGTAACTTACCATGAATTACCCAAATTTTTTGTTCAATTTCCAGACATTTCCGGAAGTTTATGAAAATTTTCCGTAAAATATGTTTATAAGAAGAATAAAATTTCTTTTTTTTTTCTCCATCTAGGAAACTTTGTTTGTTTCCAAGATGGAGACGGGGCATACCTGCTCAGTCTTCACAAAACATTTTTTGTCGTTTTTTACCATGTTTTTATATAATATTTCATTTCGAATATGAAAATTAAAAATACCAATCATTATACAGCACTACATATAGAAGTTTATACATTGCTATAAGATGGAACACGCACACAAAGCAAATTGCAAGGAATTCTTTAAAAAATGTTTTAAGATCTGATGAGGGAAACTAGCTATGTTTCCGAAACGTAATCGATTCGTATTTTTTATTTGAAAAAAATCCAGACTATTAGTCTGGAAGATGTCGTTTAATTAGGTTCTATCCTAAATTTCTGAATCGTAAATTATGGTAATTTTACAGGTATATATGGTAACTTTCCATAAATAACCGCAAAATTCTATTATCTGCAAACAAAATTTCCTCTCAGTTTTCACCGTGAGTGGGCTGATAATCATAAAATGCGATCGGATTGAAAATCGTCTTTGGTCAATCGGAGTTCGGATTCATTCGGATTAAAAATTTGGTTCGGATTCATTCGGATTGAACCGGATTGAGTCGGATTAATTTTTGACCGATTTGGATCGAACGAAATGTTTACAAAATTTCGGATTAGTTCGAATTAACTCGGATTGGTTCGGATACAGATTCCGGAATGATTCGGATGATTTCGGATTGGTTCGGAAGGAATTCCTATCCGATACTTTCGCCAGGAAGCTTATGAAAAATACTTGACTACTCATCCCGAATTTCGGGACGACATTTCTCATTAAAACGGCTTGGCTCAACTATCGTAGAGCTACAAGTGCAAATTATGCAGATGGAAAAGACAACATACACTGTTAGAAAAATCTCTAATAAATTTAGCATACATGTAATAGAAGCAAAAATGCACAACATGAAATTAAATTTAGTATACCAGCGTACAGTAAATTTAGTATATTTATACAGAATTTAGTACACGCGTATACTAAATTTCATATACGTGTATACTAAATTCAGTAAGAATATACTAAATTTACTGTACGCTGGTATACTGAAGTTAATTTCAGGTTATGCATTCTTACTTCCATTACATGTATACTAAATTTAGTAGAGATTTTTCTAACAGTGTATGCACCCAAAAATTTTACACATTGATTGCTAATGATTTGAAATTCACAAACTAACGTATCCATAGATATTTAACAAGGGGTAACCTGTCTCACCTTTACGTAAATAAGCTCAGTTTTTGATGAAGCTAGGGACAGTCAACACGCGAACGGGAGAATTTACCTATGTAAGTCCAACAAAGAAGCAATTTTTAACGAAAAAGAGTCTTCAGTTTAATCAAAATGGGGTCAGCTGAAACGTCCAATTACTACTATCATGGAATGGCGGGTAAGTGTAAATAGTGAAGTGTAATTCAATCATCCGATCATGAAATAATTTTATTTTAATGAAAGTATCAGTAAAATTTTACTGATTAATCAGCGTATATTACGCTGGTTTTGATTTTGAGAGTATAAGCGAGGCGCACTTCCGACAAGGTTTCCAATAGAATTTTTATTGGCAATTCATAGAAATTAAGTTATTAACTTTTAAATCAATATATAGAATTCCTGAAAATAAAACAAAAATTCAAAGATAAAATTTGGACAACCACCACAAAATGCTCCTATTGCAATCCATTTTTTTCTTTTTTTTTTTTTATTTTTGTCCAAAGAAACAAATTTTGTTATTTCGTTTTTTAGGAATTGCAATAGGAGCATTTTGTGGTGATTGTCCAAATTTTATCATTGAATTCTTGTTTTATTTTCAGGAATTCTATATACTGACTTGATTATTGGACGTTAAATGAAATTTTGAATTTGATTTTAGTCTGAATCAGAATTCTTGAATTGTAACTTTTAAATATTCAAAAAGTATATTAATATGATTTTTTGCTAACTGTGTTTATCCTCATATAATATTCACTTATGTGGTTTGTGATTCAAGACATCTACGGATACATAAATGATCTTTTTTTAACTTCATACTGACTAAGAGCTTTTTATATTTTGGCTTGGATCTATTAGGCAAATTTGATTTAAAAACTATTCAACAGACCCAATAATTTTTAGTTAATTGAATACTTTTTTCATGAAAAGATCATTCATATGAAAAATTGTTTCCATGCGTTTTTCAACCTGGCTTGGGTTGAATGCTTAGTGTTAATTTAATTTGTCAGTGAGATTTATAAGAATTTAGAACGGAAATTATCACATTTAGTATTATTTGTTAATTTTATAAATAAATTGTATAAGCAATTGTCAGCCAGTGTTAGCAGGGACATGACTTTATGTCCATTAATGTCTACCGTGAACATTTGTTCATATAATTTGTTTCTAAATTCGATAAATAATATCGGATAACATATTTTCAACACTGAACTTTACTGGCAATATAATTTAGGGGCAATTATGAAATGACATTTTTTTACTTCAAATGTCCACAGTTGGAATTTGTTTACATAATTCATTTGCATAATATGTTTCTTAAATTAACAAATAATATCGGGAGACATATTTTAGTCATCAAGTATCACTATTTCGTTAAAATTAAGTAATATTAATGCCAAAATATCCTTCACAAATGAGAAATCTATAATATTCAGTGTTTGTTAATAGAACTTGTTTATAACAGTTATCATGACAAGACACCATTTTTTCATTTCATGCACTCTTAACTATTAAACCCAAAGCACGTTGAGCATGAAAAAAAATGTCCAAGAAGATAGATTTAAAAGATTTTACAAAGACTTCAATTAGTCCAGAAAGATTTCCGCTTGATTTCGAAAATTGCACAAGGATTTCAATAATTTCCCAAAGATTTCACAAAGATTTGAAATATTTCTCAAACATTTCCAATAATATTCAGCAAATATTTCAAATAAATTCAAAAGATTTCACAAGGATCTCAATGATTTTTCAAAGACTTTACAAATCCCTCAAATATTACGAAATATTTCAAAAGTATTTTCAATATTTCGGAAAAATTTTCAAAGATTTCAGAAAGATTTAACAAAGATTCGAACGATTTCAAAAAAATTTCACAAATATTTCGCAAAGATTTCAGATAGATTCAAAAGATTTCACAAATACTTCATATTTTCACACAGACTTCCGCTAGACTTCCAAGATTGCACAAAGATTTCAATAATTTCCTAAAGATTTCAATGATTTCCTGAAGGTTTCATGAAGATTTTAAATATTTCGCAAAGATTTCAGATAGATTTCAAAGAGTGTCCAATTTTTTTAAATGATTTCGCAATGATTAACAAATTTTCACAAATATTTCGCAAAGATTTTGTATAGATTTAAAAGATTTCAGAATATAAGTTATTTTCCAAAAATTTCAAATAGATTTCAAAGAGGGCGCGAAAATGTCAATGACTTCCCAAAGATTTCAATAATTTCACAAATATTATGAGATTTTGCACAATTTTAATGATTGTTCAAAGATATCAAAGATTGCACAAAGATTTCAATGATTTCCCAGGGATTTCACCAAGATTACAAACATTGAGCAGAGATTTTAGATAGATTTCAAAGATTTCCGTGCAGAAATTTCAGTGTGGCCCTGGTTGAGGCCAGATCTGGCAAAATCTGGCCCCAATCGGGTATCCCAGTTAGGGCCAGACTCGAAATGAAACGCCTCATCCAATCAGAGCCTGACTGGAGTATCCATAAGGAAGGCCCAGTCTGACCCTGACCAGGCCCCTTCTAATTTTTATTCATAAAAGTATTATTAAAATATTATTTATTTAGTAAAAAAGTGAACAGTTAATTAAGAATATGAAACATTATATAAATATTCCGAAAAATATTCTGAAACTTGTGAGATTCACGTATTTTGTTGAAAATTCATCTTTTTTGATAGAACATTAATGTTCTTGGTCGAAAATTTATCCTTTGTCGTTAAAAATTAAAAAATGTTGTTGAAAATTGGTATTTTTGCTCCAAGTTAATTTTTTGTCAGGGTTTTTATCTGAAAATTTAACTATTCCATTTTCAGTTGAAACTTTATCATGTATATCTTATGAGATGCAAATTCAACTATTTGGTTGGAAATTTGTGAATTTCATTAAAAAGTCGTCTTTTTGGGTAGAAAATTAATCTTGTTTGTTGAAACTCCAACGATTTGGTAGAAAATTCCTATTTTTTCTTAAAAAGTCGTCTTTCTGAGTAGAAAATTATTCTTGTTTGTTGACAGTTCAACTTTTCAGTTGATAATTCAACCATCTTGTTGGAAATTCATATCTTTTGTTGAACTTGTTTGAACTTTAATCTTTTTCGTTTAAAAATTCGACCATTTGATCGGAAGGTTTTTTGGCACGTGGAGCAAAGATTAAAAAAGTGAGGTTATAATGCCAAAATGTTACAGCATTAAGTCTGTACATACCTTCATATCATACTAAAAGAAAGAGTGGGATTTTTTTGTACAATTGGTCCCAATTTTGGATCCCAATTCTCAAATTGTTTAACATTTTCACGCAAAGACGAACAATAAAATGTCGACGCTTTCTCGAAATTCACGAAGTTCACTGTCGGAAATCTTAGAGAGCTGGATAATTCTAGTTTGATCTGAAGACCTCAACTCGGTTTAAAAAATTTGCGTAAGTGATTAACGAGGTGAATTAAGAATTATGTAAAATGATTTATTTACATGACTTCACCGGTTTATTTGTTTACTGCTCGTCACTTTTACAAATTTGTCTTCCTTCCGACCGTCCGCTGCCAAATAACTGAACGGAAGACTAATCGAATACATTCGAGATAAGCGCGGCAAAATCAAATCTGAATAAGTATAAACTCTGAACAGATTAGAAAAAAGAAACCCTACAATAATTAATACTGACTTCTTAGTTGTATATTTATTAACTAATTCAATGCGTCCCTAAACATCTTTAGACATTTTGTTCAAATGAATTTAAGCTTTTTTTAGTTTTTTTCTCGTTTCTTATATTCTTTGCATATGAGAACTTAAATTTAACTAATTAACTTTAGATTAGTCACTGAAATAGAAATAAGTTTATAAGGATAAGGATTAATAAGGATTAATTTTAAATTCAATTATTTCTAATATTTAAACTAACACTGATTTACAGAGGGTAGCCCGATGTGGCGCCGACCAGGACCACAACAGTAACCATGATCAGGGCCGCATTGTGCTGACCCGATCAGCGCCACGTCGCGTCGGGATTCAGGATCAAATTGAACAATTTCTCAACGGGCTGCACAAAGATTTCAATGATTTCCCAAAGATTTCAGTCATTTCACAAATATTTTGAAAATGTTTCCTAATATTTCAGAAAGATTACAATGATTTCTAGAAGATTTTATAGATTTTGAAAGATTTCAAATATTTCCTGAACATTTCGGAGATACTAAAAAGATTTTATAAATAATAGATGCAATGCTTCACGAAATGCAGTGTTCACGAAACGTCGGCAACATTCATAGTTTCGCACACGATTATAACCCGCAAAATCTTAAAATTTTGAATTATAAATTTAAATTTATTATAATTTTATAAATACTTCAATTACTTCACAATGATTTGAGGTAGATTTTAGAAGAAATTCAAACGATCCGATGAATGTAGTCATTCGATTTCAAAGGGGGACAAATCAACACCTTGCCCCTCTCTGGTCGTGACAAAGGTTTCCTGTATAGAAATTTTATTATAGCTTCACACGATTTTTATCACATAGAATTGTGCAATTTTCATGAAAGTGTTTACATTCAGCAGAAATATAAACGTGCAAGTGATCATTTAATTTTGAATTAATAAATTATCTTTTTATTCAGATCCTCGTGTAACGAGTTGGCCTTTAATGGGAAGTATATGGCCTTCTCTTCTAATACTAGCCAGTTACGTATATTTTGTGTTCCAATGTGGTCCACGATACATGAAGAATAGGCCCGCATATGAACTAAAGACTTTTATTCGACTCTACAACATTTTTCAAGTTTTTGCAAATGCTTATATAGTATGCGAAATTTTTGAAGTTTACCCCGACGCCACAGCATTTCGATGTGTGACAGGCGATTATTCCTGGAATCCCGGTGCAATAAGAGTACGTCATCATACTATAATACTATATTATACTCTAACAGATACTTTAACGATTTTTTTACATAAAGAAAACGCAGTAGGGTGGTCCAAAAAAAACCTTTTTTCAAAAGTGAAAACGCTTTTCCATTTTTTCAAGGTAGTATTCTAATAAAGAAGAACTAAATCAAAATCATCTTCAGTTTTAATTAATTTTTTTCATTAGTGGCAAGAAATAATTGAACGATTATTGAGACCATAATTTAGAACTTCTATTGGATTTATAAGAAAACAATTGAAACAAATTTTACGTTCAAGTTTTTTTTGTCTAAAGACAATTGAAAATTATTCCTCTTTTGTAATAGTTAGAGATTTCTATTTGGCATAATTTTTCTTTTAGCATATATTGCTACCGTGCCAACTTCTTCGGTTCTTGATGCCAGGAAAATGATCATTTTTTGATATTTCACAAAAAAATTTCACTTTTCATCCCTGACAGGTCACAACCAGAAGCATATGATTTTTCTTTTTAACATAGTTTACTCATTTATGATGTGTTTTGCATAAATTAAAGAAAATATTTTTCATTTATATATTCACCGCACCGCTTTTACTACACTGTGTAGGGGATGACCGCAAAAAAAAGTCAAACTGCAGTAAGAGTACCTTGGAACAATTCTAAGGTTAATTATAATAATTACAAATGAAAACATTTATGTATATCACAGTGATTTTGCTGAAAGTGTGATAAATATTTGTTTTTTGTTCATTATAATTCCACACTGAGAAAATGTTTCTTTTATTCGAAGAAAGTTAATTTTAATCAAGCAAGTTGTTTCTTCGATATGAGGTCAAACAAATGTTTGTTTTATGAAACGAAATTTTATTTGACCGTATTTATTTGATTTTAATACATTTGTATTTGGATCGAATACATTTTTTATTTAAATCAAACGAAGTTCTTGTTTACTTTGAACATTTATTGTATTAAATGAAGTAACGATTTTGTTTCTCAAGCCTCATCACATACAAAAACCTTCTTCGGTTCATCCATAAAAATATTTTGCTCAGTGCAAAAATATAATGTAGTAATATAACTTTTTTTCAAATATTTGCTATATTTTATATTGAAGAAATTACGTAAATTATTATAAACGCAAAACCATATTACTCTGGTTTTAAATAATTTTCTTCGTTTATGGTCATAGTTATTCACTTCACGATAATGAGATGCTAAGAAAAGTTGTAGTAATAAACCTGGAACACAGTTTACCTTGACATATTTTTTGATACGATAAGTTGGTATGAAGAAAAATAGCTTTCGGCTTGCAAAAAACATATGCAACATGCAGTAAAACTAGAATATATAGTTAGTAAATGTTTGAAAAAAATTTACGACCTGTAAAGGGCGATAAATATCAATATATTAGCGAGCAAAATTATGCTGAAGAAAATCACGCCGAATAGAAATCTCTGCATAGAAGACAAAGTTCCATTTTTAACAAGGAAACGGCGTCAAACTGTACTGAAACGAAACTAAACCAAAATTAGTTCATATTGAGCAATACAAATATTGAAGGCAATTGAATTGTTTTTCGGGTTTGACAATGATAAAGAGAGTGGACATAACTGAAGTTTAAAATTAATATAAGAAAATGATCTGTTGCGTAATTGAAACCCTAGTTTTTTCTATAACTATTATAAAGAAGCAATAATTTTCAATTGCCTATAGACGTCGAAAACTCAAATAACAAATGTGTTTCAAATCTTTCCTTATAAGTCTAATATATATCTTAAAAGATGGTCCTAATGACTTTATCTTCAGTCTGCGCATTGCCTTTTGAAAATATGCAAACAAAATAAGGTGAGAAAACATTTTGTGTGGAAGTGCCATAGAATTCTATCTTTGAGTGAATTATGTGCTATATGAACTATTTGTGAACGCTCGCACATCCTAAGGCCTTGAATACAGTAGCAGTATGTAAAAGGAATACCATTGGGGAAGATGGGATAGGACTAACTCAAAGAAAAACTCTCAAGACTATTCATTACTTCTTAGGCCTTCATGCAGATTCTGTGTGCTAATACTTTGAGAATTGTGCGATGTGTTAAACGTCAGGCTGTTCTTCTAAACGACAATTTTTTCCGGCGATTCTGTAATTGTATTCTCAACAGTTTTTTGTTTGTCTTATGGCGACTCATTTACTTCATCTGTCGCCATACTGCATAGCGTTGCCACAACGAAAATTATGATTGTACTCACAGAGTGTACTCAAAAGATAGAAATTGAACTTCCAACGATAGCCCTACGGTAGCCTCATAAACTCACAAAATTTTCCATCAAATACAAACGTGTTTATTTCTGAATAGTCAAATAATGGTAACTGGCAGCTTTTTGAAAACTATAAATTAATGAAGACTGGCGCACTATAGGTCAAATTGCATTTTCCTAGTTTAAAATCCAATATAACCCTTGCCTTAAACCCCTATCCATCCAGAGTCCCTCCGGAATCCCCTCCCCTCCTCTTACTTAAAAAGTTTAGTAATTTAACTTACAAACTCCACTATCTAATATATCCATCGGTTCGTATGAACACTTCCGTGCATAAGTTTTTAGAACATGGTCCTCATATTGTGCGGCAATTTTCCATGCCTATTGCGTTTAATGCGGAAGATGCTCTTGAATGTGTGCACAAAATTGGCAGAGAGACAGTTCGGGAATATTCCAAAAGAAGCAGTAGAGAAAACGCTATCCTGGACACTTTCAACAGGACAGCATAATTGTCTGACCCGATCATATCAATGGTTTATTTGCATAGAAGGCTAGAAATGTATAAGAAAAGACCAATTCCTAAGGAGATTAAACGCTTTCTGGTGCCAGGGTGAGATAAAAACATTTAGTAATAATTATCATATAAATAAATTGATTAGCAGTTCGAACTCGAAAGTTCATTGCCTCACTACCCGATTCCAATCATCCAGGCTCCATTCATCGCATGACCCTTTCCAGGGCCATGCATTTCGACAACCAACGTTTCAATCCAATCTGAGGCTACGCTATCGTTAATATTATTCATTGTTTAAAATATACACCAACCTGATGCAAGAGGTGAGTAAAAATCTTCTTCAAAATAATTATCCAATTGGTCGTAAGGTGGTGAGTCCGGTTATAACGTCAGTCCCACCCGACTTCGGCTGTTCGAAGGTAAGTATTAGGACAAAACTAAAACAGAAAGAGATATGGTTGATTTGTGTTGCATACTGATGAGGGCACTAGCCTCTTGCAGTTCGGCATTGAATAAGAGAATCTGCACATTTCACCAAGCTGCCGAAAAATTCCAAAAATTTCATAAGTTTTTATAAATTCAATGAATTTTAATTAATTTTTTCCATTCTTCGTATATTCGTATGACTTTCGAAAATTTTCAAAAATTCCTGAACAAATAAATATTCTCCTCAATTTTAGCTACAAATCAAAATCGTACTTATCTGAAATTGAATTTCAAATTAAATTAAAATCAAGTATTCTCCCTAGGGTCAGCCAAACATAAAAAATTTCAGAAATCGAAAATTAAATTTAAAATGTCATTTGACAATGAAAAGCATTTCTTATCTAGAATTTTTCATATTTGAAGAAAGGCTAGATACTTTGTTTTATTTTTTATTATTTTATTTATTATTTATCAATACAAAATACTTTAAAGTCATGAGGAAGATGCTTTCTGTGAAGAAAAGTCGAGCTCTACAATGAGTGATGCGAAACGGAACAGATGTACCTATGCACAATCTTTCTGTTCAAAATTTATTTGTTCAGAATTTTTAAAAATAATATGCCAGAGAATGATGAATGAATGGACTTTTTTCAGTAAATAAAAATACAAATACAAATGTATAGAACTTTCAAGTATTATTGTATAAAATTTAAGCATGCAGAGATTGAACAGAATCGGGGGTCAGGTTCAAGGTGCGGGGACAGTACTAAAAGAAGCCTGGTGAAATAATTTACATTTGTATATATATATATATATATATATATATATATATATATATTCAAAGGCGTAGAAATCGTGTATTTGGTATGAGTAGACAGAACTTTTTTGGCCAATAGTACCATAGAATTCGACTGCGCAATCTTCTCTCCTCATATCTCCCTCCTCTCACAAACCCCTTTCTCTCCTCTCCTCATCTCTTAAAAACAAACTTGATTTTGTTGGGAAAAAGGCATCTTTTTTTATCTAAAAAGAAGGCTTAAGCTTTTCTCTTTCAAGTCTTTGGGATTAAAATCTTGGATTCCTATTTTTTTATGAAAATAAGTGATGACTAGTTTCTGAGAATATACTATCTGTTTTGGCGATTCTGATCTATTTTGAAAGCAACAAAAAATGTTGCCTACTAGAATTTGGATAGGTTTTCTCACGTTTTTTCGATTGGATGTAACTATTTTTTCATACAAGGACACTTTTTTCAAAGTTTGTTGAAGCTGGAAAGAAAGCTTGGATTCTTTTCTTTCATTAACCAAAAGATTTAAAAATTGAAAACTTCCCGGTCTTAGTGTTCTACACAATCATTCAAATAGAAAACATTACACCAAACGAAAATTTTGCAAAAAAATAACTAGAAAATTTGAAAATTGAATAAAAGCTTCCTTCATATATAAATGAAAACAAATTTTTGAAAACAAATACAATGGAAATGGCGTGAAAAGCCCTATCGATACTACACATACCAGACAACATTTCCTTATCGCCATTGGAAGAGTGACAAATCGCCAAACAAGTCGGTATATTCTCAAAAAGGATTGATCGCTTGGATAAATAAACAACGAGAATCTCACTGGTTAAACCCGAAGCTCTCGAATGTAAAAACCTAAGCTTTCTTATAAAATTAAAGAATAAAATGTGTCTTTCTTTCTAAAAAAAAATAGTTAAAAATCGTCGAAATAGACGATATCAATTAACGGAAATCTAAAAATGTTCGACCCCTCCTCATCGGCAAATATTTATCCAAATTACAGAATTATTTTTTGCCATTAGAGGATCGCCAAACCATACGTACAGTATAGTCTTGAAACCACTGATCGTTCATTTTCATAAATAAACAACAAAAATTCCACTCTTCATCCTCATAGCTCTCAAATGTGAAAACCTAAGCTTTCTTTTAAAATAAAGTAATAAAATGTGTATTTTTTCCAAAAAAATAGTTAAAAATCGCCGAAATAGCCAATATCTACAAAAATCTTAACATTGTCAATGCCTCCTCATCGGTAAATATTTATCCAATTTACAAAATGTTAACCCATAAAATACTATCCAGTAACACAACACTTAGCTTAACTTCTAGACAGTTCTTTCTTCTTCAAAGGATTAAATAATGTTTCTAGATATAAACCCCACAATTTATTCTTTCATGATAAATTTGTATTGATTGCAAAAGCTATTGTCAATTCAACACGGAAAAAAGTAGATAGTTAGATTCACTTTTATGTATTGTTAACTTCAAGTTTACTTGTTCACATTGTACAAGAAACAATTCAAATAGTTTTTTATACTGAATGAGATTGTAATCTCAAAATATACAAAACCTAAAGTCAGCATCACTACTTCAAATTGTAAAAAGAAAGATTACTAAGAACAAGTAGCTTCAATAACTATTTGGAATTGTACAGTTGAATATGTAAACTGTATGAATAACTAATTCACATAGTAAGCAAAGCATTGTGAGTTTGACTTTTGCAAGTGAGTTCGATCTCCTTTCTCGCATTGCAATAAGCACTGCGCGAGATTGTTAGCCCTACTACTTGAAATTGTGAGTAACTTTAGTGGCATAACTAGAAACGTGTAGGCCCTTTTCGAAAAATTTTTTAGGCGGTCCGCTTGAAATTAAAAAAGAAGGACGACTTATAACTTGCTCATCAGTAAAACAACAGATTTTCGCTGACATTTTACAAAAGGAAATAAATTGTCAGAAACTATTTTATAATGGTTTCTCTTTTTTCATAATATTAGTTGAGATAATTGTTATAAATAAACATAGTGAATAACTCTACTTTATACTTCGATACAGTTTTTTTGTTTTGTACCAAATTTTCAGAATATAAAAATATTATGAAAAATTATATATAAAAAAATACTTTTTTTTACATTACTTCTGCTATGGAATTTTTTGCTTATGATATTTTTAGTTCCTTATAACAATAAAAATGATTGAGATCGTACTTGATGTAGCCACCCAGGTTCGAATATTATATTATTTGGAAGAATTTTTTTTAGTAGAATAATGCATTGTTTTCGACATATCATTTTTTGAATCAATAATTAAATAGTATATTATGCACCTAGGGGGAGAAAAACTGCCTCTCCCCCTTGGCGCATAAGATATTTTTCATAACAAATGGATGATTTCAGACATTTCTCGAAATACAGTCATGATTTCAGTCCATATTAGATTTTGTATAATGAAGCATGAAATTAATGTTAACCTAATCTATGGTAATTTTAGAGGTGATTTATGGTAACTAATCATAGATTATCCAAAATTCTTTTTTTAAAAATTCCATAAATCCCCGGAAATTCATGAAAAATTCCGGTAATTTACGTTAATTTTACAGGTGAATATGATAACTTACCCGAAATTCATTTTCAAAAACTTCCATAAATTTCCGGAAATTTATGGAAAATTTTGGTAATTTATGGTAATTTTACAGGTATATATGGTAGCTTACCATGGAATACCCAAAATTCATTTTTGAAAATTTCCATAAATTACCGTAAATTTATGAAAAATGTCGGTCATTCATGGTAATTTTACAGGTGAATATGGTCACTTACCCAACATTCATTTCTTAAATTTCCATAAATTTCCGGAAATTTATGAAAAATTCCAGTAATTTATGGTAATTTTACAGGTATGTATGGTAACCTTACATAAATAACCGCAAAATTCTATTATCTGCAACCAAAATTTCCTCTCAGTTTTTACCGTGAGTGGGCTGATAATCATAAAATGCGAGCTCATAGATGCATAATTTTCATTATTCATCTCTGACGTCACTTTTGAGTCCCTAGGGAGTAAAAAGTAGAGCTTTAGCCCCGCTTTATAGGCGTTGAAAGGGGCTGAAATCATGCATGTGTCATAAAAAAATAATTTGTAATACAATTTTAGTTCAAATTAATTTCCATATTCAAAGCAGTAATAATTTTTCCAACCTTTTCACATTGCTGTTTGTAGAAATCAATAGGGGAGAGTGCCCTTGGTTGGGACGGTCCTTGGTTGGGACA
>CAKNXH010001683.1:303356-322897 GCA_932178445.1 Andricus quercusramuli | reverse complement strand
AAAAATTATTTTTCAAAGAAGAAAGAAGTTTCAACAATAGTTAAATTTTCAAGCAAGGATTTAAAAAAAAAAATTAAGAATAGCTCAAGTTGGAACATTTAAAATTGCAATTGAAGAATTTGGAATGTTCCATTTTTTAATTAGGTATTTAACTTTGTACATTTAAACTAAAATGCGTTAATCTTCTAATATTTGTTTAAAAAGTACTATATATTTTGTAACTGTTCCAATGTCATATTTTATAATAACTTGTGTCTCCAGTTTTTAAATTTTCAACAAAAAAGGGGAATTTTTTTGAGAATAGTGGAAAAAGGGGAATTTCAAGAAAAAATAACTGTCGAAAAGCCTTTTCAATTCACATTAGTTAATAATTGTGTACGAAATTGCTGGTAAATTAGTCTGCGATGAGAAGAACTTTTTAAAATTTAATTTAACTAACTTAATTTTTTTGGAAAAGTAGACCTAGATTTTTTCAAAAAGCAGACCTGTAAAACCTGGAAAAGTCAAATTGAAATGAAAATTTATCTTCATAAATGAGATCCAGATTATCGGAAAATAAATATTAAATTAAATACATTAAATACTTTTAAATCTTCAGGAAAAATGATCTATTCCAATTTCAACAGACACAAAAAATCTGCATACAGATATTTCGTGATGTATTTACAATTTACAAATGAACGAATGATACAAAAATATATTTCACTTTATGATTCGTTAATTGTATATTATATCGACGCGTGATGTGAGGTAGATTGATTTGGATTAATTCAGATTGAGATTCCTTGTGGTCCCGTCTGATTAATTTAAATTTTTACTTAAATTACGCATAATTTCAATTACACTTACTTTCGGGTAAGCTATTGATTGTTACGATCATCACATAAATAGAGGCTTTCGATTTATGAGAAAATTTTTCACGCAAAAATCTTCTCACGAGTATTATAAAGTCACGTGTTCTCGGCCTTGTGTCGAGCTTTTTTTCTCCCGTTATTTTTTATTCGTGGAGTTGGATTCAAATTCGATTTTAGCCCATCTGTTTTTGTAGATTGTCCGACCATGTGCGTGCCATGTACTTCCAATGCATTTTTCTGATGCGTGTTTGAATTTTGAGACGTAGTTGGCAATGCTGTCCGCGAAATTGGACTCAAGGAAGTTCGACCACGATGTGGAATTACAGCTGATGATGTCCTAAAAATAATTAATTAATTTTTTATTCAATGTGTATCAGGATAGCGCTAAGAAGTTGAAAATTCAAATTTCCGAAACGATAACCCTCCAATTTTGCCCTCTTAGTGAGAGAAACTCAATGGAATTTCTTCAACCCTGGTGGAAAAAAATGTTACAAGAAAGTAAAATATTTCTACAACTGTAATTTTTTGTAAAAAAATGTACAAAATTAAACAAAAGAATACAGCTAAATACAAATAGATAATTTTTTCTTGTATTTTCTTGTAGTAGAGTGAAAAAATTAACAATAATGTACAAGTTTCTACAACTCAAAAACTTGTGCAACTTTTTATTGAAACTTTTTTTACCAGGGTGTCTACTCAAATCCTGGAAAAAAATTCACTGACAATTCCAGGTTTTTTCCAGGTATCCCAAGTTTTTTCCAGGTATAATTTTTCATAGCATGTAGCCATTCAAATATTTCGCATATTTTAAAACAATCGACTCGGATATGTATACAGTTTTGCGAATTTATTGTAAATAATGTTTTTTTTTCAGTTTCTAGGAATTCAGTTAATATTACAAGATATTCTTAAATATTTTAGCGCGATCGACTAATTAAATAATACTAAAAACATAATTAATGATTTCTTGAATTTTTCTCTTAAAGTCCATGAATTTGAATAATAATTCAAATAAATTTTTATTTTATATACTTATACTTAAAATGCCGTGCATATTTTGGTAACTGAAAAAGATCAATTTTCAAACAAATAGCTGAATTTTGAACAAAAAAAGATCAGTTTTCAACAAAAATGAAAAAGTTAAATTTTCAGTAAAAAAAATGAATTTTCCAGAAAAAAGAGACTTATTTAAAAAACAAATTTAATTTAATTTTCAACCACAAAGAAGATTTTTCAACAAAATATAAGAATTTTCAAATGAAATGATTAATCTTTAACTGAAATAGTTGATTTTTTAAACAAAAAGATGAAAAAACTAATTTGCAACAAAAACAAAATTAATTTTCAACAAAATTGTTACATTTTCAAACAAAGTGATGAATCTTCAACTGGAATAATTGAATTTTCAACCAAAAAGATCAGTTTTCAACCAAAAATGAAATAGTTAAATTTTCATTTAAAAGAAATTAATTTTCCACAACAACAACAAAATTATTTTAAAAACCAATTCAACTTTCAACCAAGTAGTTTCATTTTTAAGAAAAAAGATAAGTTTTCAACTAAAATGATGAATACTTAGCTGGAATACATGAATTGTAAACCAAGAAAATGAATTTTCTACGACAAAAACGATTTTCCAACAAAATACATGAATTTTCAACGGAAATGATCAATCTTTAACTGGAATAGTTGATTTTTTAACCAAAAAGAAGAATTTTCAACCAAGAAGATTCATTTTTACTAAATAAGACGAATTTTCAATAAAATACATGAATTTTCAATTGAAAAGATAAATTGTCAATCAACAATTGAATAGTTAAACTTTCACTTAAAAATTAATTTTTAACATTAAATTACAAACTACAAGATGAATTTCTACTAAAAAAGTGGAATTTTTTAAGAAATAATAAATAATAAAATAATATTAGAATGAAAAAATAATAAAAATAGTAAAAAAGATAATTTTTCAACTAAATATTGAACAGTAATATTTTCAATAACAAAAATAATGTTGAGCAAGAAAAAAACAAACTTTCAACAAAATATTTAAAGTTGCAACAGGAATAGTTAAATTTTCAGTTAAAAAATTAATTTCCAGCCAAAGAAAAAATGAATTTTCAACAAAATAGCTCATTTTTCAACCAAGGAGATGAACTTTCAATTAAAATGATGAATCTTTAAAACAAAAAATTAATTTTTAACAAAAGGGTAACTCTCAACCAAGTAATTAAATATTCTTTCGGAAAATATGAACTCGAAACGAAAAATGTGGCAGCTGATATTTCAAACAGAAAAGATTACAATTTTCAATAAAAAATAATGGAATTCAACCAAAAAGATGGAATTTTCAACCAAATAGATGAATATAGTAATAGAGAGCTATACTTTTACAAATGAAGAATCATTTTCATTCAATTCAATACTGTAATTTTTAAAAAGGTAGGCAACCTCTTAAAAATTCCCCTGGCTTTAAAAAAAATTCCCTGACATTTCCAGGTTTTTCCAGGTATATAAAAATTCCCTGAGAATTCCAGGTTTTCCAGGTAGGGCAGACACCCTGTTTACTTTGTCGTAAAAATCTGCAAGGTATTACAGGAAACTAAGGAATTTTACAAATCTTTAAAAAAATTACAAGAATTCGCAAAAGATGAAATATTGGGAAACTACGTAAAATTATATTTATATACTGATCATTTATTGTAGAAATGTATCTTTCTACAAGGAATTACAATTTTTTAAAAATATTACACTTTTACCAAGAACTTTTGCTATTATAATAAATCACATTGAACTGTATTTTGATTATTGAAAATTGAACAATAATTAAATATGCAGGACGACTCTGAATCTGTTCAAAATTAAGCAAGTTACAGATTTTAACGTTAAAGATAATTTTTTTTCAATTTAAAAGCCTCAGTAGTTGAACAAATGTAAACATTCAATTGAAACTTTATAAACTATTCTTAATTTAAGAAGAATTTGAAAAACCAAACGTTCTTATTCAATTCCAAATCCTATTCAAATATTGTTTCAATCTAAAATATTCCTTTTTTAACCGCAATTTCATTTCTTTAATTAAGGAAGATAATTTTTGGAATATTTAGAAATATTTTACTTTTCATTTAAAATGAGCAACCATAAGTCAAATAATCAAAACTAAATAATTTTAAGTTTCGAAAAGATCCAAACTTAATTTAAAACTGGAAAATATGTCGAAAAATGAAAAACTAAATTTAGATTTTTTAAGATTTCGAAATAAAATTTTGAAGCTTTGTAAGGACCTTTAAAGGTTTTAAGAAAATGAAAAAAAGTTTCTTGAGTTTGCTGGGGAAATTTAAAATGACTTTTTATTTTGAAAGATTAATTTTAAGAGAATATTTAAAAAGATTTAAAAAAATTGAATGATAAATGACAAATGAACAATTATTAATTAGGAAAGTAATCAAGTAAGTTAAAAATATATTTCAAAGTTTTGAAAAGATTCCAAAATAATTAAAAACGCGAAGATTTCAAAACATTTAAACACAATGTAGATTTTTGAAGATGTTGAACACAAAATGTATAAGCTTTTGTGCATTTCGAAAAGTTTTAAATGAATAAAAAATTGGTATCGGAATTCCTAGAAAAACTAACAATCATTTTTATTTTGGAAAATTAATTTTAAAAGAAATTTATTACTACTTTTGCAGGATTTTCAAAAAATTGTAGGAAAAAATCGAGTTCTATGATAATGAAATTATTATTAGATTCCTGAAGAATTTTTTAATGATTTTTTGAAACAAATCTCTACCAAGAGAGATGATTTTTCAACAAAGGGTTTGCCTTTTCAAGCTAAGAAGTCAAATGTGTTAGAAAAAAAACCCAAAAAGATCAATTCCCAAACAAACAAAAAATGATTTTAAATCAAGAAACATGCATTCTTCAAAAACAGAAATTACTTTTCTACCGAAAAAGATGAATTTTCGACTTAAAAGAACGAATTTTCTATCCAAAAAGACGAAAGTACAAAGAAAACAGTGGAATTTCCAACCAAAAAGATTACTTTTTCTTAAAAAATAGATAAATTTTCAACCAAATACTAGAATTTTTAACGAAGAGGGATCATTTCTGAACGAAAAATATAATCGTACATTTTTCAAACAAAAAAGACCGACTTTCAACCAAAAGAGACGAATTTTCAACCAACAAGGAGGAATTTCAAATCAAATAGTCCAATTTTCAAACAAAAATAACTAAACCTAAACTAAAAACAGTTTTATTTTCAATCTATTGATTTAATTTTCAAGCCAAAAAGACGATTTTTAAGAAGACAGTTCAATTTTACACAAAAAAGTTGATATTTATCCAAGAGAGATGAATTTAACAATAGCAAAAATGACTTGTACCAAAAAAGATGAACTTTGAATTCAAGAGAACGAATTCTCTATCCAAATATAAATTTTTTAGAAGACAGTTGAATTTTTAACAAAAAATTTAGTATTCAATCAAGAAAGATTAATTTTTTAACAACAAAAAATTACTTTTAGGACAAAAAAAGGAATATTTCAATTGAAAATGATTTATCTATAAAAAATGAATTAACAAGAAAAAAAAACAGTTGAATTTTCGAATAAAAAAATGACGAGGAACAAAATTCTTGAATTTTAACTAAATAATTAGATGCTCAACCAAGTAATAGAATTTTTAACCAAAAGAGGTCAATTCTGAACGAAAAATATAATAGTAAAATTTTCAACCTAAGAAAATAAACTATCAACTAAAATCATCCAATTTTAAAACAAAAATGATTACTTATACCAAAAAAGATAAACTTTTAATCCAAAAGAACAAATTTTCTATCCAAAAACAAATTTTTTCTAAGACAGTTGATTTTTTAACAAAAAATTTAATTTTCAACCGAGAAAGATTAATTTTTTAACAACAAAAAAATTACTTGTAGACTAAAAAAAAGGAATATTTCAATGAAAAAGGACGAATTATCTATAAAAAATGAATTTACAATAACCAAAAAACAGTTGAATTTTCGAATAAAAAAATAACTTTGAACAAACTTGTTGAATTTTAAACTAAATAATTAATTTTCCAACCAATTAATATCATTTTTAACCAAAAGTGGCAAATTCTGAAAGAAAAATATAATACTAGACTTTTCAGCCAAAGAAAATGATCTTTTAGCTAGAATAGATGAATTTTCAACAAAATAGTTACATTTTCAAACTACAAAGGTGAATTTTTAACCTAATGGTCGAATTTCGGAATAAAAATAATTAAACCTCAACCAAAAACAGTAGCATTTTCAACAAAATTGTTGAATTTTCAAGCCAAAACGACGAATTTTTTAGAAGACAGACGAATGGTCTTACAAAAATCTTAATTTTGAGCCAAGAAAGATATTCTTTTCAACAACAAACAGCGTTTTTCTAAAAAAAAATCTTAAATCTTAAAGGACAAATTTTCTATTCAAAAAAACAAATTTACAAATTCAATTTAATGAAATTCATATAAAATCAAGATAAATTAATAATAATTCAAGTTGATAGAACAAAATTTTGAAATTTCAAAAAAATTAGATAAATGGGAGTGAATAGAACTAGTGAATAAAAAATGTTATGAAATCCAAAAGAATTCAAGATGAATTTAAAAGTGTTGAGGGTGAATTAAAGAAATTGAAAATCCATAAAAAATTCATTGAATTTAGTGGATTTAAAGGGATTTTTAAATAATTCAAGAGAATTTGAAAGAATTCAAAGTGAATTCAAATTATTTAAAGGAATAAATAAAAAAACCTGAATAAAATTAAGAAATCTTTAAGCTTTCTGTCTTAATTCATCAAAAGAAGTGATTAAAGTGATATTTTTACATAAAAAATTGACTTTAGTGAAATTATATGATCAAGGAGTTCATCACATTTTGAATCTTTTATACAAGCCTCATATTTGTAAAATCTTTGTGTAATCATTAAAATCTTATAGAAATTTCTTGAAAATTTTCCAAATTTTTAAAATATTTGTTAAATCTATTGTATTCTTCTGTAATTTTCCTCATCTTTGAAATCTTTTGAAATTTTTGTGAAAGCTATGAAACCTTTAGAGTATTTGCCAGCTCTTTGAAGTCATCTGAATTTTTTTTAAATCTTTGAATTGTTTTTTGAAATCTTTTGAAATTTTTTGTCATCTCTGAAATCTTTCTGAACTTTTTTGAAATTTTTGTGAAATCATTCATGTTCGAAATCATATGAAATATTTAGAAATCTTTAAGGAATCTTTTGTAAGTTTTTCAAATATTTGTGACAAAATTGAAAGCTTTGTGAAAAGATTAAAATATTTGTGAAATATTTGTAAAATCTATTGAAATCTTTTAAAATTTGTATGAAAGATTTAAAATCTTTGGGAAATGTTTGAAATCATATGAAATATTTTGAAATCTTTGAAATCTCTGTGAAATCTTCTGAATTTTTTCTAAATAATGGTGAAAAAATTGAAATATTTGTGAACTGTTTTGAAATCTTTGTGGAAAAATTAAAATATTTGTGAAAACTTTGTAAAAACTATTGAAATCTTTTCAAAGAATTTTGAAAGCATTACAATCTTTAAAATATTTGCGAATTCTTTGAAATCATCTGAAATATTTTGAAATATTTGTAAAACCATTAAAATATTTGTGAAATTTTCCGAAATTTTTAAAATATTTTGAAATCTTTGTAAAATATATTGAAACATTTACCATTTTTTTTAAGCTTTGAATTTTTTGTGAAATCATCGAAATCTTTGAAAATTTGATAAAATTTTCTAAATTTTGAAAATCTTTGTGAACTCTTATACAATCTTAGTAAAACCATTAAACTTTTTTAATCTTTGTGAAATCTATTCTAATCTTTCGATTTTTTTGTAAAAGCTTTAAAATATTTAAAATATTTGCGAAATCTTTGAAACAATTTGAGATATTTTGAAATCATTGTAAAACCATTAAAATATTTGTGCAATCTTTGTGAAACTTTCCGGAATTTTTAAAAAATTTTGAAATCTTTCGATACTCTAAAATCTTTGTAAAAACTTTGTAAAATATATAAAAATATTTTTAAAAATGGTTTAAGCTTTGAAATAATTTTGAATATTTGGAAATCTTTAAATTATTTGTAAAATCTTTTAGACATTTTTTGAAATCTTTATAATCTTTTTGAAATCATTGAAATCACTGAAAACTTAGTCAAATTTTCATGAAAATTTTAAAAATTTTTTAAGTCCTTGCGAAATGTTTTGTAAATTCTATTGTAATCTTTTGAAATCTTTGTGAAATCTATTGTAATCTTTTGAATGTTTTGTAAAAGCTTGACAATTTTTTAAATATTTGCGAAATCTTTCAAATCATTTGGAATATTCTGAAATCATTGTAAAACCTTTAAAATATTTGTGAAATCTTTGTAAAATATATTAAAATACTTTCTAAAAACTGTTAAAGCATCATTTGAAATATTTGGAAATCTCTAAAATCTTTGCGAAATTTTCTGAATTTTTTTGTAATCTTTGTGAAATCATTGAAAACTTGGTGACATTTTTATAGAAATTTTCTACATTTTTGAAATCCTTGCCAAGTGTTTTTTAAACTCTATTGTAATCTTTTGAAATTTTTAAAATCTTTTAAATATTTGCGAAATATTTGTTATCATTTGAAATCTTTGTGAACTCTTGTGAAATCCTAGTACAATCATTAAAATATTTTTGAAATCTTTGTGAATTTTTTTGAAATCTTTCGAATTCTGTGAAACCTTTGTAAAATCTATTGAAATATTTTGAAATGATTATGAAAGCTTTAAAATCATTGGGAAATCTTTTGAAATTTCTTGAAAGCTTTGTGAAATCTTAGTAAAATCCTTACAATAATTGGGAAAACATTATGGAATTTTTTTAAACTTTTGAAATTCAAAGAATTCAAGGGAATTTAAAAGAAATCAAGGGAATTTCAATGAATTCAAGGGAATTTCAAAGAATTCAAGGTGAATTCAAAAATTCAAAGAAATTAAAAAAGTTCAATAAAATTCACAAGTCTTCAAGGTCTCTATTTCAATTCTTTGAAAGAAGTGACTAAAGTGACCTTTTTCAAAAAAGTGACTTTAGGTACTTTATCTTAAAAAAGTGACCATAGTGACTTTATCTTGAAGTGTCTAAAAAATTATTTGAGAAAGAAGTGACTACAATAAATTTCCATCAAAATTTTAAAGTTTAAGAAACTTCTCGGCACCACTAAAACTATTTTCATTTAAAAAAATCGATTGAGTTTCTGTAAGAGAAAAAAAATTGGAGGGGCATATTTTTGGATTTCAACTGACCTTTGTTTACTACTGGGCAGTCTGGAAGTATCGATTGGGGCCAGCCTCACGTTTTTTGGCCAAATTGTGGGACAGACTGGAGGTTGCCAGGCCGAATGTACTTGAGGCATTCGTATCAGACTCGATTTTTTTGCAGAAACTATTCTTTGCCCAGAATTGATATGTATCCTCCTTCCTGAAAAAAAATTATTCTTGTCAAAACGCCAAATTTTAAATTGACAAACTCTCATTGAATTAAGAATTAAAATCTTCAGAGCAGACCTCGAAATCATTTTAGAGATTTTAGAGTGTCACCAATTTGAAAAAAAAGTGTCATACAATTTTTCAGGTATTAAACATCAGCTTCAATGTTTATTTGAAATTTTATTCTTTAATTTATAAATTATCAAAATTCCGATTTATTTATCGCAGGCTTCCCAGTTTTTCTTCCCCTTTTCCTCATTTTTCTACTTAAATGCGAACTTAATTTTTTTTTAAAGTTAGACTTCTTGGCTATTTTTGGCTTGAAAATTCAAAAGTTTGATTGAAATTTGGTTTTTTCTTGACTAACAAATGTTGTTTAAAGAAAATTCATCTATTTTGTTGAATTTTCATCTTTTTAGTTTGAAAATGTATCATTTTCTGTCGAAATTTGATCTTTTTCGGTTAAAAATGCTACTTTCTAGTTAAAAATTGATCTTTTTCGGTTGAAAATGAACTCAAAATTCAAATTTTTTGTAGAAAATTTGTATCTGCGGCTCGAAAATTCAACAATTTAGTAGAAAATTGAACTATTTGGTCAAAAATATATGTTAAGTATTAAGAGAGCAACTGTTTGAGAATTAATCTGTTTTAGTTGAGAAGTCAAGTATTTTATTTTAAATTAAAATATATATATTTTTAAACATTAACATTTAAATTTTTCGTTAAAAATTCATATTTTTATTTAAAAATTTAACAATTTTGTTCAGAAGGCATACTTCTTGGTAAAAAATCTACCTGTTTTGATGAAAATTCGTTATTTTGGTTTGATAATTCAACAGTTTGATTGAAATTTTTTCTTCTTAACTAACAAATTTTTTTTAAACGAAAATTCTCCTATTTTGTTGAACATTCATGTTTTTGGTTTGAAAATGTATCATTTTCTTTGGAAATGTTATCTATTTTACTTAAAAATGCTACATTCTGGTTGAAAATTAATCTCTTTCGGTTTAAAATGAATTTTTTAATTGAAAATTATCATTTTCTGATTAAAAATTCAATTGTTTTCTTGAAAATTCGTATCTTCGGCTCGAAAATTAAAGAATTTAGTACAAAATGTAACTATTTGGTTGAAAATGTATGTATTTTGTTGGAAAATTAGTCTGTTATGGTAGAAAATCAATTATTTATTAGAAAAATTAAAAATGCAACTGTATGGTTGAAAATGAATCTTTTTTTGTTGATGACTCAACCATTTTATTGAAAATTCGTCTTTTTTGGTTCAATTCATTTTTATAACCAAAATTTAACTATTTTGTTGAACTTTCATCTTTTTGGTTTGAAAATGTATAATTTTCTATCGAAATTTTATCTTTTTTAATTAAAAATTTATCTCGTTGGTTGAAAATTCGTTTTTTTGTTGGTCTAAAAATTAATTTTTTTAACTGACAATTTAACTTCTCTATTTTAGGTTAAAAATTCATGTATATTTTTGAAAAATTCGTCCTTTTCGATACAAAATTAATGTCCTTGTTCAAAAATAATTCTTTTTGGTTGAGAATTAAACTGTTTGGTTACGATATCATGTATTTCTATACAAATGTATTTTTTTATACGATTCATTTATTTGGTGGAAATATGACCTATTCTATTGAAAATTTGTTTGTTTTTTTGTTTAAAAAAGGAATTTTTCAACTACAAATTTAACTCATTCTGTTTTTAATTAAGAATTTATCTTCTTTAATTAAAAATTTAACTATTTGTTTGAAAATTTATGTATTTTTTGGAAAAGTCATATTTTTTGGTAGAAAATTAATCTTTTTGTAGAAAATTCATCTTTTTAACTGAAAATTGAACTATTTCATTATTGGTTAAAAATTGATATTTTTTAGTTAAATATTAAACTATTTGGTTGAAAGTTAACTTTTTTGTTGAAAATTCATATTTACGGGTTAAAAATTCAACTGTTTTTTATTTAAAATAAAAATATTTTTCAGTTGAAATATCAACTGTTACATTTTTCTTTGAGAATTGATATTTTTTTAATGAAAATTGAAGTACTTTGTTAATGATTGATTTTTTGTTGCAAAAAATGCATCATTTAGGTTGAAAATTTATTTTGTTTGTTGAAAATTTAACTATTTTGTGAAAAATTCCTTTTCTTTTGGCTCGAAAATTCATTTTTTTAACTGAAAATTTAACTCTTGCATTTTTGGTTAAAATTTCATGTGATTTTCATCAATTTTATTGTTCAAATACTCATCTTTTTGGTTGAAAATTCAACTATTTGGTTAAAAACTCATCTAATTTTCTTGCACATTCATTTTTCCTTCAAGATTCACCTGTTTGGTGGAAAAATAAACTATTTTGTCAAAAAATTCGTTTGTTTTTAACAGTAAAATTTTTAAACTAAAAATTTAACTCGCTTCATTTTTGAATGAAAATTGACTTTTTTTAATTGAAAATTCATTTATTTTGTTAGAAATTCGTCTTTTTTGGTAGAAAAATAATCTTTCTGGTTGAAAATTAACTTTTTAAATATCAATTATTACATTTGTCGTTAAGAACTCATCTTTTTTGGATGACAACTGTACTAATTTGTTAAAAATTTACGCTTTTGGTTTAAGATTCCTCTGTTTGGTGAAAAAAATAACTATTTTGTTGAAAACTCGTTTTTCTTTGGTCGAAAATTAATTTTTTAACTGAAAATTCAACTAGTTTCGTTTTTTATTGAAAATAAATCTTTCTTGATTGAAAATTCAACTATTTGCTTGAAAATTCACGTATTTTTTTGAAAAATCCTATTTTTCGGTAGAAAATTAATTTTCCCGATTGAACATTTAAATTTTAAACTGAAAATGTAACCATTTTATTTCCGGTTTAAAATTAAATTTTCTGCTGAAAATTCTTATCTTTAGATTAAAAATTCAACAGTTTTTGATTCAAAATTAAAATCTATTTTGAGTGAGATATCAAATATATAATAATATAACAAAAATAATAAAAAATATTAAATATATAATAAAAATGGACTATTTGTTTGAAAATTAGCTTTTTTAATGAAAATTTCTTTTTTAACGGAAAATTTTAATCGCTCCATTTTTGATGAAAAATTGATATTTTTAAATTAAGAATACAATTATTTGGTTGTAAATTGTTATTTTTAGTTGAAAAATTAACTATTTTGTTCAAAATTCCTTTTTTTTCTGCCTGAATATTAATTTTGTTAACTGACAATTTAACTACTTCATTTTTTGTTGAAAATTTATCCTTTCAGTTGAAAATTCAACTATTTATTTAAAACTTCATCTATTTTGTTGTAAATCTAATATTTTTACTTGAAATATTAGAGATGTGGATGAAATTAATTTTAAAAAAATGAATAAATGAATTTTTTTGAAGATTTTAGGCAATGAAATTCACAGCAACTCACCTCTGTTCCAAGAGGTATTCGTTTGTTGTCCTAAGATTTGAATAGGGGCAGTTCTTAAAGTACAAAAGCTTTCCCTCGTGGAACGAATGAACGGAACTGGACTGACCACAACCCTCTTATTGAAAACCGTCCCTAGTTTGTTTCTACCTAATTGCGATGTAGCAAGTTCATCCTCTTCGAGATTTTGATTCATATCAGCTACATCTCCTTGATGCCTCCCAGAAGTCGTTTCTCTCTTCCTGAAATCAAATATATATACAATGATTTAAGCAGCCAGTGTTGGTAAGTTACTTTTTTTGAGTAACTTGTTACTTACTTGTAACTGTAACTTAAAGTTACCTAAAAATTTACTTTTTACTACCTTAATTTTATAATTTAAACATCAAAATAACAAAGATAAGAATTCACAAAAACCTAATTTCAAAAGAAATAGGCATTAGTTAAAGTAAATAAAACATACACATTTTTTTACAACAAAAAAAGTGGAATTTTCAATCCAAAAAGATGAATTTTCAACAAAAAAGTCACTTTTCAACCAAAAAGTTGGACTTTGTACCAAAATAGTTAAATTTTTAACAAAATACATGCATTTTTCACCAAATAGTTGAATTTTCATACCGAAACTTTCAATTTTCGACAAAAAAGTCCATTTTCAACCAAATAATTGGACTTTGTACCAAAATAGTTGAATTTTTAACAAAATACATGAATTTTCTACCAAATAGCTGAATTTTCATACCATATGTTTCATTTTTTAGCAAAAAAATTATTTTCAACCAAATAGTCGAATTTTGTACCATTTTCAAACCAAAAAGACGAATTTAAAAAAAAAGAGTTTCATTCCCAACAAGAAAGTTCATTATTTTCAAATAGTTTAATTTTCTACGAAAATATTTGAATTTTCTAAAAAAAGGAAAAAAATTTGAAACAAAATAGTTACAATTTCAACTAAAGAGGTGAATTTCAAACTAAGATTATGAATCTTCAACCAAACAACTGAATTGTTAATAAATTAGTTCAAATTTTAACCAAGTAGTTACATTTTCAACCAAAAAAGACGAATTTGAAAAAAATGGTGAAATTCACAACAAAAAAAGTAAATTATTAACCAAAAAGTTGATTTTTCTACCAAAATAGTTGATTTTTTTTTAAAAATACGTGACTTTTCAACCAAGTAGTTATGTTTTTAACAAAAATAATGCATTCTTAACGAAAAATGTAATAATTGATATTATTTCAATCAAAAAAGATTTTCATTTAAAATCAATCACAGTTGGATTCAAACAAAAATGACGAATTCTTCGACAAAATAGCTGAATCTTTGAGCAAGTCAGAATAATTTTCAACAAAAAAGTTACTTTTCAAGCAATTAGTTGAATTTTCTACCAAAATAGTTGAATTTAAAAAAAAATACATGAATTTTCAACCAATTAGTTACATTTTCAACAAAAATAGATGAATTATTAACGAAAAATGTAAAATGTAAAAATGTAATAGTTGATATAATTTCAACTAAAAAATATTTAAATTTGAAATCAAACACAATTGATTTTAACCAAAAAAGAACAAATTTCAATAAAATAGCTGAATCCTCAACCAAAAAAAAAAATTATTTTCAAGCCATAAATTACACATAACACCTCTTAGTTGAAAATTCAACTGTTTCGTAGAAAATTCGTATTACCTGCTTGATAATTAAACAGTATGGTTGAAAATTTAACTATTTGGTGGAAAATTGATGTATTTTGTTAAAAATTAGTCTTTCTTTGGTAGAAAATCAATTTTTTTGGTTAAAAATGTCACTGTTTGGTTGAATATTCGTATTTTCGGATCAAAAATTAAAAATTTTGTAGAAAATTTAACTATTTGGTTGAAAATAATTGATGTATTTTTTTTTTTTTAATTCGTCTTTCTTGGTAGTTCAGGATTCAAGTATTTTATTGGAAATTCATATTTTCGGCTCTAAAATTCAACAATTTGGTAGAAAATTTAACTATTTGGTTGAAAATTAATGTATTTTGTTGAAAATTCGTCTTTTTTCGTAGAAAATGAATTTTTTGGATTAAAAATGCCACTGGTTAAAAATTAGTCTCTTTTAGTTGAAGATTGAAGTACTTTTGTTAAAATTTCGTGTTTTCGGCTGGAAAATTAAACAATTTGGTAGACAATTGAGCTATTTCGTTGAAAATTGATGTATTTTGTTGAAAATTCGTCTTTTTTGGTAGAAATTCAATTTTTTGGTTAGAAGTACAACTGCTTGATTAAGAATTAATCTATTTTAGATCAGGATTCAAGTATTTTGTTGAAAATTCGTATTTTTAGCTCGAAAATTAAACAATTTGGTAGAAAACTTGACTAATTAGTTGAAAATTCGTCTTTTTTGGTAAAAACTCAATTTTTTTCTCAAAAATAGAACTGCTTGATTGAGAATTAAACTGTTTTAGCTGAGAATTCAATTTTATTTTTAATTGAAATTTTTTGTTGTTGAAATATCAACTTTTACATTTTTCGTTGAAAATTTATCTTTTAGGATAGAAAATTCTATTTCTTGGTTGTAAATTAACTTTTCTGTTGAAACTTTAATTGTTTTGTAGGAAATTCATATTTTTGGCTTAGAAATTCCTCAGTTTGGTATAAAATTCAACTATTTGTAACAAAATTAAAGAAAAATTTACAAAAATAATAATCCTAAATAAAATATCAAAAATAAAAAGAGTAATCTAAAAAACAAATCCAAAAAATTCGTATTTATTGAAAATTAATTCTTTAACTATAAAAATTGAAATTAAAAACTATTAAAAATCAAAATTTTTAAATTAGATTTTTTTTATGAAAATTGATTTTTTAACTGAAACTCGTTCCATTTTTGATTAAAAATTGATCTTTTTAAATTGATTATGCAATTATTTGGTTGTAAATTGATATTTTTAGTTGAAAATTTAACTATTTGGTTAAAAATTCTTTTTTCTCGGCCTGAAAATTAATGTTTTTAACTGACAATTTAACTACTTCATTTTTTGTTGAAAATGTATTCTTTTCAGTTGAAAATTCAACTATTTAGTTAAAAAATGGACAAAATGGACGCATTGGACTATTATATATATCAATAAGAATTTGACTACACTATTTTTGGTTGAAAATTGATCTTGTTTAGTTTAAAAATTAGAACTATTTAGTTAAACAGTTTTAGAAATAGAAAAAATATAAACTAAAAATTGATAAAATAAAATCTGGACTAACATTCACATCCATGGTTCAAAATATTTATTAGAAAAATATAATATGTTGAAAATTCGTCTTTTTTGGTAGGAAATTCAACTATTTGGTTAAAAGTTTATGTATTTCGATGGAAATTCGCCTTTTTCGGTAGAGAATAATTTTTTTGTTGTTAAAAATACCACTGCTTGATTGAAAATTAAACTGTTTTAGTTAACGATTGAAGTATTGTGTTGCAATCGCGCATTTTCGGCTCGAAAACTAAACAATTTGGTAAACAATTTAACTATTTGGTTCCAAAAGGATGTATTTTGTTCAAAATTCATCTTTTTGGTACAAAATCAATTTTCTGGGTTGAAAAAGCCACTGTTTGATTGAGAATTAATCTGTTTTAGTTGAGAATTCAACTATTTTATTTTAAATTGAAATATTTTTCTGTTGTTGAAATATCAAATTTTACATTTTTCGTTAAAAATTTATCGTTTCAGATTGAAAACGCTACTCCTTGGTTGTAAATTAACTTTTATGTTAAAAAATTCATGTTCTTGGGTTGAAAATTTAATTGTTTCATAGAATATTCGCGTTTTTGGCTTGAAAAATTCTAAGTTTGGTATACAATTCAACTATTTTTGAAAAAATTAAACTGTTTTTTAGAAAATTCGTATTTTTTTTTTGAAAATTAATTCTCCTCAATGAGAATTTAACTAAACTATTTTTGGTTAAAAATTGATATCTTTTAGTTTAAAAATTCAAATGTTCAGTTAAACAGTTTGAGAAATTAAAAAAATATATAAACTAAAAATTGATGGAATAACATTTGGACTAACATCACATCCATGGTTCAAAATATTTAGTTGAAAAATGTAATTTGTTTCAAATTCGTCTTTTTTGGTAGAATATTAAACTATTTGGTTAACAATTCATGTATTTTGTTGAAAATTTGTCTTGGCAAAATTAAACTATTCGGTAGAAAATATATGCATTTGATTGACAATTCGTCTTTATAGTAGAAATTCAATATTTTTGTTAAAAATGCAACTTTATTTTCGAAAATCAATTTGTATTAGTTGACTATTACATTATTTTGTTGTAAATTAATATTTCCATATTGAAAATGCGATTATTTCGTAGAGAATTCGTCTTTTTGACTTGAAAATTTAACAATCTTGTAGAAAATTCGTTTTATTTTTATTGAAAAAGAATTTTTTTTATTATATTTTTCTTTCAGAATTGACCCTTTTGGTTAAAAAACGAACTACATGGTTAAAAATTCATTTTTTAATAAATTTGTTTTTTGTAAATTTTAGAAGAGTTAAAAATTCAACTATTGTTGGTTTAAAATTACAATCTTTTCTAGTTAAAAATTGATCAAGTTGGTTATAAATTTAACAATTTTGTTTAAGATTCGTTTTTTTTGTCTGAAATTTGTTTAAACTGAAAATTGAACTATTTGATTTTTTGTTAAAAATGTATCCCTTTCTGTTGAAAATTCATGCATTTTGTTGAAAATTATTCTTTTTGGTTGAAAATTCAACAATTTGGTTAAAAATTATTCTATTTTGTGTTACGAATTCATTTTTTTGTTGCAAAGAGGAACTATTCCATTTGGCTTGACCATTCAACAATATCGTAGACAATTTGGTTTATTTTTATTGAAAATTAAGTTTTTTAACTGAAAATTTCAACATTCAAAGTTTGGTTGAAAACTGACATTTTTTAGTCGAAATTTCAAATGTACGTTTGAAAATGTATGTATCTACTTTAAAAAATATCTTTCTTTTATAAGAGATATGTATTTTATTAACAATTTGTCTTTTATGGTAAAAAATGATTTTTGGGTAAAAATGCAACTGTATGGTTGGAAGTTAATCTGTTTTATTATTCATCTTTTTTTTATTATATTCAACTGTTTTTATTTAAAATTGAAATCTTTCTTGGTTTAAATGTCAATTATTACATTTTTTTGTGTAAATTAGTATTTTCAGGTTGAAAGTTCAACTGTTTTGTAAATAATTCATTTGTTTGACTTGAAAATTTAACAGTTTGGTGAAAATCCAATGGTTTTGTGGTAAATTCAACTGTTTCGAGGAAAATTTATGTAATTTGTTGCGAATTCATATTTCGGCTGATAATTTATTAACTGATTCAATTTATTATTCAGCTTACCAAGAATATTTCTCGTTCTCTCTCGATTCGCTTTCCATTTTGCTCCTCGATAAAATTTTCTTACTGTCCGAATGGCATCGAAAATCATCATCTTTATGAATTTGTCTATGAGAGCTAGCAGTACTTCGAAAACTATTTGTTGGGGCCGGAGTTATTGTCAAAAATTCCTCTAAATCACGACTTAAAGAATTCTCCTCTTGGGCCTCTTCTCGAAAAACTAAAGTTGAATTTACATATTCCATTAATTCATCAACCACATCCTCTCTTGCTCTTTTATTACTTTCAGGAGTAGAACTATTCGAATCCTGAAAAAGAATTCATATTTTTCTGTCGATTTTTAATCAAACCTCAGGATTGCTACAAAACCTGGAAGGCCTGGAACAGCCATGAAATTTTATAAAAGGGACTGGAATTTATTAGTCGCAGTAGTTTCAAAGTCTTAACAATAATTTTAATACTTTACGGCAAATTTTTAATTTCTGAATTCATACAAATTGATTTTTTTTGCAACATAACTTATATGATCCAGGAGTTGATCACTCTTCAAATATTATACAAAAAGCCTTGGTCAATTCTTTAAAATATTTCTGAAATCTTAGTAAAATCTTTCTGAAATGTTTTGGAAATGTTAAATATTTTTTTTAATCTTTGTGAAATCTTTAGAAAATTCATTTTAATATTTTGAGATTATTATGAAAGCCTTAAAGTCTTTGAAATCAACTGAAATATTTTGAAATCTTTGAAATATTTGTGAAATCTTTGTGAAACTTTCCGCAATTTCTTAAAATATTTTGAATTCTTTGTAAGATTTATTGAAATCTTCTGAATTTTTTATGAAAGCTATAAGCCTTCAAATTCTTGAAATCTTTGTAAAATTTAATGCAATATTTTGCAATTATTGCGAAAGCTTTATAATGTTCAAAATATTTGCGAAATAATTGAAATTATCTTAAATATTTTGAAATATTTTAAATATTTTGACATTTTTTGAAATCATTGAGATACTTTTGAACTCTAGAAATGTTTGTAAAATCATTAAAAAATGTGTGAAATTTCCGAATTTTTTAAAAATCTTTCGAATTCTTTTGTGAAACCTTTGTAAAATCGATTGAAATCTTTTGAAATATTTATGAAAGCTTTAAAATCTTTCGGAAATCATTGAAATCATATGTAGTATTTTGATCCTTGAAATCTTTGCGAAATTTTTATAAAATTATTCAAATATTTGTAAGATCATTGTAAAACTTTCCGAAATTTCTTGAAATATTTCGAATTCTTTGTAAAATTGATTAAAATCTTTTGAAATATTTATGAAAGCTTTAAAATCTTTGAAATATTTGGAAAATCTTTAAAATCATATTAAATA
>CAKNXH010001683.1:292978-303256 GCA_932178445.1 Andricus quercusramuli | reverse complement strand
TTAAATATTGTCGAAATTAATGTAATCTTTGTGAAGTATTTTGAAATATTTTTGAAATTAATGAAATCTTTGTGCAATATTTTTGAAATTTTTGTGAAATCATACAAATCATACAATTTTGTAATATCTTTGTGACATCTCAAGACATTTTTTTTTTAAATCTTTCGAATTCTTTGTAAAATCTTTGTGAAATCTATTGCAATATTTTGAATTTTTCATGAAAGCTTCAAAACCTTTAAAATATTTGGGAAGTCTTTGAAATCATATGAAATCTTTGTAAAATCATTAAAATATTTGTGATATTTTTCGAAATTTCTTGTAATCTTTCGAATTTTTCGTGAAATCTTTGTAAAATTTATTGAAACCATTTGAAATTTGCATGAAAGATTTAAAATCTTCACAATCATTGTGAAATCTTTGTAAAATGTACTGAAATTTTTTTGAAATTTTTGAAATCTTCCTGAACTCTTGAAAATTTAAAAATTAGATCATTTAGAATGCAAAGGAACGGAAATTGTTGATCTCTAGTTAAAAGCGTTCAATATTTAAATAATTATAAATTGAAAGTATTTTAATTTTAATCATTTTCAATTCGAAGCGATTAAAATTTGAAATTGAAAACTAAATTTAATATTTCAAAGTCAAAGCTTCTGAAATTCTAGAATTTTTAATTTTTATTACATAAAAAATTATAATTTAACATTAAAATTGACTATACAATTTTTGCGGAGATCAACAAATTAATTCACAGTCATTTTCATCGCTCAAAATGGAAAAGTTTTCAATTATAATCCTTTACGAATTGAATTATTATAAATAAACGTCCAAAATAAAAAAGCAATTTTGAATCGATAATATTGAAGATTAAAAATGTTTACTACGGAACATTGAAAATTAATCGAATCCGAATTTTACTTTATACTTGAAAAAATTTTAATCACCAAGAACAGTGATCTCAAAACTTGTTTATACTCAAACCCTCTAATATTTTAATTTTTTTCAAAATTTATCGTGTTCAAAAATTGAAATTTGTTTAACTTTTTGATTTAAAATCGTTTCATTTTTAATATTTCATTTCACATGAAACTAAAATTAAAAAAAAATATTAATAATACAAAACAAGATTGTTATATAGGATTCCAATTTTTGAGATTGCACAATTTTTAGCCTTTCAATTCGAAATTTTTATTTGAGTTGAACTTGAAATGTTCAATATATTTGAACATTTTCAATTAAAAAATAATTCAATTTTCAATGTCTATTTCCAAAATCTTCTCATTTTTAAAGCTTGCATTTGAGAGAGTATTTTCCTAATTTTTCATTGTTTCTGATTTATTTTGGAAGCAATTAATTAAAAATTGATTCATAACAAATACTTTAAACAAAAAATTGTGCAACTATCATGTCTTTAATTTTAATATTATCCGATTTCGAAAAATTCAAAAAATAAAATGATGTTATAGGTTTAAAATTGAAACCAGTCGGTAAGGTAGATCCCGCGCCAATCGAAATTAATCGCATGTCTCACAGGCACCTACACGAACAACTGATGATAGTAGAAACCTACATTACCGATCGATGATAAGATAGCCATTTGCATTGCCTACAGTCGATAATGTCGGAATCTGGATTAATTTCGTTCGATAATGTCGGGATTTATACTACCTTCAGTCGATAATATCAGAATCTAGATTACCTGCAGCCGATAACGCAGAAATCTAGATAACTTCATTTGGAAAAGCAGCAAGCTAGATTGCTTTCAGTCGTCAACGATTAGATTACCGTCAGTCAGTAAAGTAAGAATCTGACGAAGATTCTTTTCACACAGTTTCTTTCACAGAAACGCAAAGTTCTACCTTATCGCAGGTCGGTAATGTAGGTTCCTGCTCTATCATCAGTTGATAATGTAAGTTCCTGCTCTATCATCAGTTGGTAATGTAGGTTTCTGCTAAGTAACCGATTATAGTTAGCGCGGGATCCACCTTACCGACTGGTGGAATTTTAGCACGGAAGTGAACCATTATCGACCATACGTGAATGACCAGTTGCTGGTTAACTCTCATTCAGCTCGGAACATTTTCATCGGTCATTTTCATCGTTTAAAATTATAGAATTTAAAATTGTAAACCTTTAGAGTTTACTTATTCGAGAAACTTTGAAAAATATATATTTAAAATAAATTAGAGACCTTAAAAATGAATGAATTCAAACTTGAAGCGTTAAAAATCAAACGACTCCAACCTTTGTTTGAAAATTGCAGAAATTGTATACGAAATTATTGGTAAATTAATCTGCGATCAGTAGAATCTTTTGAAATTGAATTGACTGGAGATTTTTTTTTGTGAAAATAGACCTGTATTTTTTGCAACAGCAGACCTAGAAAATCTGAAAAGTCATATAAATTTTGAAACCAGACTTCTGTAGCAACCCTGAACCTAGAAATTAAAAAATAAGGACATCGCTTACATCAAGTAGAAAATTATCATCTGTCATTAGATCATCGTTTTCTCGAGTATCAAAGAACTGTGGTTTCCTCTTTAAACTGGAATTAGGTTTACTTGCCGACTCAGCTGGTTTTAATAGATTTTTTCCTACTAATCTCAAATGCGGCAGTTGGTTTTGCCACTGTAAGCATTCGTCGAAAACTGGACCGATTGGAAGCTGATCCCTTTCTTCATATAAAGTTCTTTCCAATGTTTCCCATTGTTGAATTACTTTTCTCGTAGCCAAATCTTCCATATCCTCAGGCCATGAGACAGTTGTCGTCCCACTTTGACGATCCCAACTTTCGGATTCATTTCGAATTGCAAAGGACTGATTTCTTCGAGAAACTGGAGACAAAATTCTGCGATTGTCTCCACTCCCTTCGGCCACAGTCATTTGTACCACGTGTTGTGGTAATTTGACCTTCTCCTTCGGAGGACTGAAAGATTATTAAAAAATGCAATTTTTCAAAATATAAAATCCTATTATTTAAAGAGATAGTAATTTTTCAATACAATAATTAAATTTTCAGTTAAAAAAATACCTTTTCAACCGAAAAAAAACGATTTTTCAGCAATATTGTTAAATTTTGAACCAAAGAAATGAATTTTCAACTAGAATGAAGAAATATAATTAAAAAATGACATTTTACCGAACTGTTGAATTTTGTGCAATGTAGAATAGTTGATATCTCAAACAAAACAGATTTTAATTTTTAATCAATAACAGTTAAAGTCAACCAAAAAAGACTTTTCAACAAATTAGTTTAATCAAACAAAACTACAAATTTTCAACAAAGCAGTTGACTTTTTAAAGAAAAATGATACATAAGAAAAAAAATGGTTTAATTTTCGTCAAACTATATTAATTTTGAACGAAATAGTTGAATTTTCAATCAAAAATATACATTTTTAACCAGAAAAGTCAATTTTTACCGAAAAATACAAATTGTCAACCCAGCATTTCAATTCTTAACTAAAAATTATAAATTTGCAACCAAAAATGGAATAATCACACTTTCCATAAAAAAAATTAAATTCATTTAAAGAAACGAATTTTCAACAAAATAGATAAATTTAAAACGACACAAAAATTAATTTTCAAACCAAAAAAATTATTTGTTGACAAAAAAAAGAAGAATTTTCAACAATAAATTTAAAAATAAAGCTAAACTTGCAATCAAACAGATTAATTTTCTACCAAAAAAAAAACAATAATTTGAAAAAAATTATTTTCTACTAAAAAAGATGAATTTTTCACAAAATACATAAATTTTCAATTTTAATTAATTTTCAAGGAAATAGTTAAATTTTCAACCAAATCATTTTCAACTAAAATCAAGAATATTCAATCCACAAACAGAATTTCTAACTAAGTAGTTGAATTTTCAGCTAAAAAAGATAAATTTTCAATAAAAAATGGATAGTTAATTTTCTTTCAAAACAGTTACATTCACAACCCACAAAGACGACTTTTCAACAAAATTAATTCATTTTTAACCAAATAGTTTAATTTTCAGTTTAAAAATTGATTTTCAGAAAAAAACGAACATTCAACAAAATATTTCATTTTTGCACCAAACAGATGAATCTTGAACCAAAAAAAAGAATTTGTAACGAAATAGATGAATTTTCAAGCACATAGTTAAATTATCAACAAAAAAGATTAATTTTCAAACAAGAAGTCTAATTTTGCACCAAAAAATAAGAATTTTTAACCAAATACATGCAATTTTAACCAAACAGTTTAATTTTCAAACAAAAAAAGAACATTAATTTTTAACAAGGAAGGTTAATTTTCTATGACAAGGCAAATTTTCAACAAAATTCATAAATTTTCCAGCAAATATTTAAATTTTCAAACAAAAAGATAAATTTTCTACCAAATAGTTCAATGTTAAGTCTAAAATAGATAACTTTTTAACCAAAAATGGAATAGTTGAATTTTCATTGAAAAACAATCATTTTCAATTGAGAAAAGCTAATTTTTTACAAAACATTCAAATTTTCATACAAAAAATATGAATTTTTAACAAAAGTATGAATCTTCAACAAGAAATTGAATTTTCGACCAAATATTTGAATTTTAAAACGAAAAACACGTACATTTCTAAAAGTACATTTCTAACCAAGCAGTTGAATTTGCCAATGCGGCATTTTTATACTTCGACAATTTTATAATTTCGGGAGTTTTATTATTGAAAGACTGAAAAATCCTGAAGAGTAAAATTCCCGACTCTGTAATTTTCCCGAATAATAAAATTTCGAAATAATAAAATTCCCGAATCGGAAAATTCCCGGGTAATAAAATTCTCGAACAGTTTATAATATTACCGAATTGGAAAATTCCAGACAGTTTATAATATAACCAACTTAAAAAATTCCCAAATAATAAAATTCTCGACAAAAAATTGCTGAATTATAAAATATCAGAATTTAAACAATTGAAATTTGTTTCATAAACATTATTATGTAATTGACGTAAAATTCAATAATCAAATATGTTTATAGAAGAAAATATATTTAATGTTTAAAGTTTCTAAAATTATTATTTCAATTTATAATAACAATAAAAGAAAAAAAAATCAGCCCAAAATAATATTTTTTTTCAATTATTGTTATTTTAAATTCAAATAATAATTTTAGAAACTTTGAACATTAACAATAATTTTATTTTTTTATGCAAATATTCTATTATTATGTTTTCAATGAATAAATAATACTATTTTTAAAAATTTTAATAGCTCAAATTCGAGAACTTCTTAGTTCGCATATTTTCTAATTCAGCAATATTATTAATCATGAATTTCCATATTCGGTAATATTATGAATATAATCTGTCCGAAATTGTATTTTTCGTGATAATAATTAATTCCCGAAAAATAAAATTCTCAAAAAAGAAAAATGCCGAATTAGAATTTTTAGTATTATTTATTTATTAAAAATATAATAATCAAATATGTGCATAGGAAAACTAATTTTTGTTAATGTTCAAAGTTTCTAAAATTATTGTCTAAACTTAAAATAACAATCATTAAAAATATATATTTTTTTGGCAGAAAAATTTAATCATTTATTGTGATTTTAAATTAAAACAACAATTTTAGAAACTTCCAACGTTAAAAATATGTTCTTTTACGAAAATACTTAAATATTGTAATATATTTTAAATCAATAAATAATATTTATTAAAAAAATAATATCGATTGTTTAAATTCAGGAGATTCATAATTCGGCAATTTTTTGTCGAGAATATTTAAATTCGGTTTATATTATAAACTGTGGGGAATTTTCAAATTCGAGAATTTTATTATTTGTAACTTTCATTATTCGTGAATTTTATAAATAGGGAATTTTATAATTCCCGAATTATAAAATTACCGAATTGGAAAATTCCCGAATTGAATAATTCCCGAACAGTTTATAATATTACCGAATTGAATAATTCCCGAAAAATACAATTCCCGACAGATGATATTCATAATATTACAGAATATGGAAATTCATGATTAATAATATTGCCGAATTGAAAATATGTGAACTAGAAAATTCCAGAATTTGAACAATGGAAAATTCAAAAATTAAATTATTTATTTATTAAAAATACCATAATAATATATTTGCATAAAAAAATACAATTATTCTCAATTCGGTAATATTATAAACTGTTCTGGAATTTTATTACCTGGGAAAACTTTCTGATTCGGGAATTTTATTATTTGAAAATTTCATTATTCGGAAAATTTACAGTGTCGGGAATTTTACTTTTCGGGATTTTTCAGTCTTCCCATAATAAAACTCCAAAAATTATAAAATTGACGAAATATAAAAATTCCGTATTGGCAAATTCAACTGCACAGTTAGAAATTTACTTTTTTGTGGAAAACTCATATTTTCAGGTTGAAAGTTCAACTGTTTTATAGAAAATTCGTATTTAAGGATTTAAAACTCAAATATTTGGTCGAAAATTCAATTTCTTGTTAAAAATTCATATTTTTTGTTAAAAATTCATTTTTTTGTTAAAAATTCATATTTTTGGAATGCAAATTTGAATGTTTTGTTAAAAAATTAGCTTTTCTCAATTGGAAATGACTGTTTTTCAATGAAAATTTAACTATTCCAGTTTTAGTTTAAAAAAAAATCTATTTTACACTAAACATTGCACTATTTGGTAGAAAATTTATCTTTTTGTTTCAAAATTCAAATATTTGCTTAAAAATTTATGAATTTTGTCGAAAATTTGTCTTGTAGAAAATTAACCTTCCTTGTTAAAAATTCAATTTTTTTGTTTGTTTAAAATATCTACTATTTTGTTAACAATGCATGTATTTTGTTATATTATAAACTGCCGAAAATTTTCCAATTCGGGATTTTTATATTTCGGGAATTTTATTAATCATGAATTTCCATATTCGGTAACATTATATGTAAATATAATCTGACTGGAATTTTATTTTTCGGGAATTGACCGATTCAGTAATATTATAAATTGTTTGGGAATTTTTTTATTCGAGAATTTTCCAATTCGGAAAGTTTATTGTTCGGGATTTTTCAGTCTTCCCAAAATTATTAACTGTCAGGAATTTTCTAATTCGAGATAATTATATTTCGGGAATTTTATTTTTAGGGATTTTTCAGTCGACCCTGTCAGGAATTTTCGAATTCGGGATTTTGAAATTTCGGGAATTTTATTAATCATGAATTTCCATATTCGGTAATATAAATATAATCGGTCGGAATTTTATTTTTCGGGAATTTACAAATTCGGCAATGTTAGAAACTGTTCAGGAATTATTTTATTCGGAAATTTCATTGTTCGGGAATTTTATTGTCCGGGAATTTTCGAATTCGGCAATTTTATTATTCGGAAATTGTATTATTCAGAAATTATATTTTTCGGGAATTTTTTTATTAAGGATTTTTATATTTCGGGAATTTTATTAATCATGAATTTCCATATTCGGTAATATAAATATAATCGGTCGGAATTTTATTTTTCGGGAATTAACAAATTCAGCAATGTTATAAACTATTCAGGAATTACTTTATTCTGAAATTGTATTATTCGGGAATTTTTTTGTTCCGGAATTTTATTATTGGGAAATTGTATTATTCAGAAACTATATTATTCGGGAATTTTTCATTTGGGCATTGTCCAATTCGGAAAGTTTATTGTTCGGGAATTTTCCAGTTCGGGATTTTTATATTTCGGAAATTTTATTTTTCGGGATTTTTCAGTCGTCCCAAAATTATAAAGTCAGGAATTTTCGAATTTGGGATTTTTATATTTCGGGAATTTTATTATTCGGGGATTTTATTATTCGGGAATTTTATTATACGGTTATTTTGTTTTTTGGGATTTTTCAGTCGTCCCAAAATTATAAACTGTCAGGAATTTTCCAATTCAGGATTTTTATATTTCGAAAATTTTATTAATCATGAATTTCCATATTCTGTAATATAAATATAACCGGTCGGAATTTTATTTTTCGGGAAGTTACAAAATCGGGAATGTTATAAACTATTCGGGAATTATTTTATTCTGAAATTTTATTATTCGGGAATTTTCCAATTCGGACAGTTTATTGTTCGGGATTTTTATATTTCGGGAATCTTATTATTCGGGAATTTTATTATACGGGAATTTTATTTTTCGGGATTTTTTAGTCATAGGGGTCAGGAGTTTTCCAATTCGGGAGTTTTATTAATCATGAATTTCCATATTCGGTAATATAAATATAATCGGTCGTAATTTTATTTTTCGGGAATTTACAAATTCGGCAATGTTATAAACTGATCCGGCATTATTTTATTCTGAAATTTTATTATTCGGGAATTTTCCAATTCGGCAATTTTATTATTTGGAAATTGTATTATTCAGAAACTATATTATTCGGGAGTTTTCCAATTCGGAAAGTTTATTGTTTGGGAATTTTCCAGTTCGGGATATTTATGTTTCGGGAATTTTATTTTTCGTGATTTTTCAGTCGTCCCAAAATTATAAACTGTCAGGAATTATTTTATTCGGAAATTTTATTATTCGGGAATTTTATTGTTCAGGAATGTTCTAATTCGGCAATTTTATTATTCGGAAAGTGTATTATTTGGAAACTATATTATTCGGGAAGTTTCCCATACAGAAAGTTTATTGTTCAGGAATTTTACACTTCGGGATTTTTATTTTCCGGGATTTTTCAGTCGTCCCAGTTCATAATTTTGGGACGACTGAAAAATCCCGAAAAATAAAAATAAAAAAAATTATAAACTGTCAGGAATTTTCCAATTCGGGATTTTTATATTTCGGGAATTTTATAATTTCGGGAATTTTATTTGTAAGGATTTTTCAGTCGTCTAGGCCAGAAATGTTCGAATTCGGGATTTTTATTTTTCGGGAATTTTATTAATCATGAATTTCCATATTCGATAATATAAATATAATCGGTCGGAATTATATTTTTCGGGAATTTACAAATTCGGCAATGTTATAAACTGTTCGGGAATTATTTTAGTCGGAAATTTTATTATTCAGGAATTTTATTGTTCGGGAATTTTCTATTTCCGCAATTTTATTATTTGGAAAGTTTATTATTTGGAAACTATATTATTCGGGAATTTTCCAATTCAGAAAGTTTATTGTTCAGGAATTTTCCAATTCGGGATTTTTATATTTCGGGAATTTTATGATTTCGGCAATTTTATTTTTGAGGATTTTTCAGTCGTCCCTGTCAGGAAGTTTCGAATTCGGAATTTTTATATTTCGGGAATTTTATTAATCATGAATTTCCATATTCGATAATATAAACATAATCGGTCGGAATTTTATTTTTCGGGAATTTACAAATTCGGCAATGTTATAAGCTATTTGGGAATTATTTTATTCTGAAATTTTATTATTCGGGAATTTTGTTCGGGATTTTTCTGATTCGGAGAGTTTATTGTTCGCGATTTTTATATTTCGAGAATTTTATTATTCGGGGATTTTATTATACGGGAATTTTATTTTTCGGGATTTTTCAGTCGTCCCAAAGTCAGGAATTTTCCAATTCGGGATTTTTATATTTCGGGAGTTTTATTAATCATGAATTTCCATATTCGATAATATAAATATAATAGGTCGGAATTTTATTTTTCGGGAATTTACAAATTCGGCAATGTTATAAACTGGTCGGAAATTTTATTATTCGGGAATTTTATTGTTCGGGAATTTTCTAATTCGGGAATTTTATTATTCGGAAAGTGTATTATTTGGAAACTATATTATTAGGGAATTTTCTAATTCAGAAAGTTTATTGTTCAGGAATTTTCCCGTTCGGGATTTTCATTTTCCGGGATTTTTCAGTCGTCCCAGTTCATAATTTTGGGACGACTGAAAAATCTCGAAAAGGAATTTTCCAATTCGAGATTTTCATATTTCGGGAATTTAATTTGTAACGATTTTTCAGTCGCCTAGGCCAGGAATTTTCGAATTCGGTATTTTTATATTTCGGGACTTTTATTAATGATGAATTTCCATATTCGGTAATATAAATATAATCGGTCGGAATTTTATTTTTCGGGAATTTACAAATTCGGCAATGTTATAAACTGTTCGGGAATTATTTTATTCGGAAATTTTATTATTCATGAATTTTATTGTTCGGGAATTTTCTAATTAGGCAATTTTATTATTCGGAAAGTTTATTATTTGGAAACTATATTATTCGGGAATTTTCCAATTTAGAAAGTTTATTGTCCAGGAATTTTCCAGTTCGGGATTTTTATTTTCCAGGATTTTTCAGTCGTCCCAGTTCATAAT
>CAKNXH010001683.1:271820-292968 GCA_932178445.1 Andricus quercusramuli | reverse complement strand
AAAATAAAAAAAAATTATAAACTGTCAGGAATTTTCGAATTCGGGATTTTTATATTTCGGGAATTTTATTAATCATGAATTTTCATATTCGGTAATATAAATATAATCGGTCGGAATTTACAAATTCGGCAATGTTATAAACTGTTGGGACGACTGAAAAATGCCGAAAAATAAAATTCCCGACACTGCGGGATTTTTATTATTGGGGAATTTTTTAATTCGGGATTTTTATTTTTCGGCAATTTTATTATTCGTAAATTTTATTATTCGGGAATTTTGCAGTGTCGGGAATTTAATTTTTTGAGATTTTTCAGTCGTCCCAAACTGTTCGGGAATTATTTTATTTGGAAATTTTATTATTCAGGAATTTTATTGTTCGGGAATTTTTTTTTCGGCAATTTTATTATTCGGAAAGTTTATTATTTGGAAACTATAGTATTCGGGAATTTTCCAATTAGGGATTTTTATATTTCGGGAATTTTATAATTTCGGCAATTTTATTTGTAAGGCTTTTTCAGTCGTCCCTGTCAGGAATTTTCGAATTCGGGATTTTTATATTTCGGGAATTTTATTAATCATGAATTTCCATAGTCTGCAATATAAATATAATCGGTCGGAATTTCATTTTTCGGTAATTTACAAATTCGTCAATGTTTTTTTATTCGCAATTTTTTAATTTGAAATTTTATTTTTCGGAATTTTTTAGTCGTCCCAAGCTAATTATGAATTTCAATTATTCAAGTTTATTGACAGTACAGCGTTTTGTTGTCAAGTAGATATCCGTCGATGACAAGAAAACTACAAATTCACTTTCGGAGCAACAAGCACGATAGATATATAACTCCAATGTTATGACTTTACAATTATGTTAATTACGCCGCGACAAGATTCAATTAACCCTCTAAATTCTACAATTAACATTTAAAATCAGTAGAAATATTATGAATAACTTACATGCTTCTCTTCGTCAGCTTACGCATTTCATGCTTCTTCCTCAGCCCCACTTGCTTGAATTTAAAAAATCGATACAAAAATGTAAAAAAAACCGCGGGTTCTCTCAAGTTGACGGTTTGGCCAGGTGTTCATCGTGGCCAGGTAGATAATCGATTTCTTTTATCAGAACCGACCTTCAGAACACATAATGGCAAAATATTTAAGGTTATATTTTCAACTAAAGAAAGCCCCTGTCACTCACGAAACTGCCACTCATTTTTTCATATATTATTCTAATTACTCGAACCGAAATCTTGGTCTTTCCTGTCGAAACGAAGCAGGTAAGAGTGAGTGGCAAAGTTGGACAGCTTTCAAGAAAATTCGAGCGTGCGCGCCGTAATCAACATTCGCAAGGCCATCTCCAAACCAAGTTGATCAGCTGTTTACGCATGTCTCGTTATCGTAGGGATAGTTGAGACATGGCCGTCTCGATTTTCGATTGGCCGGAGCTTACCGGAACCCGAAGGCCTCAAAAGCGCGCGATTTTCAAATACGAATCTTCAATCACTACATTTTTTATTAGAAGAAAAATGTAAATTGACTATATTAAGCTTGCATATTATCAAATAAATCATAGTATGTATCATAAGATGTGTAGGTATCATAATAAAAAAAAACTATCGCGAAACTTCACCTTTTCTAAATTAATAGAACCTAAAAAGAAAATTCAACTATTTTTGATTCAAAGTTAATTTTTTTTTTTTGGTTGAAAAGTGTACTTTTATATTTTTGGTTGCTATCTGGTTAAATTTCATTATTTTGTTGTAAATTCGTTTCATTTTTAGTTGAAAATTAGATTTTTTAATCGAGAAAATTCCATTTTTGGGTCAAATGTAGCTGAAAATTCAACTATTCAGTTGAAAATTTATGTATGTTGTTGTTAATTCGTTTTCTTTTGGTAAAAAATAAATCTTCTTGGTTAAAAATCATCTTTTTGATATTCAACTTTGGTTGAATTCTCATGTTGAAATTTCATTTTTTGGTTGAAAATTCGTCATTTTAGTTTAAAATTCATCTTTATTTTTTGGGGGTTGAAGATTCACCATTTTATGTAGTTAAAAATTTAACAATTTGGTTATAAAAAAAGTTTTTTGTTCAAAATACATATTTTTGTTGAAAATTCAACTTTTTTGTAGAAAATTCAACTATTTTGGCAGAAAATTCAACTATTTGGTTGAAAATTAAATCATTTATTTAAAAAAGTATCTATTTGGTTGAAAATGTATCTTTTTTGTTTAAAAATTAAACTACTTTGTTGAAAGTTTAAATAAGCTGTTATTTTTTTTTAACTCACTTCCTTGGTTGAAAATTTAACTATTTTGTTGAAAATATGTTTTTTTGTTGATGTTGAAAATTAATTTTTTGTCTGTAAATTTAACTATTCAATTTTTGATTGAAAATTTACCCTTTGGAAGTTGAGAGTTAAGGTTTTTTTTTTAAAAACTCATCTTTTTGGTACAGGAATGAACTAATTTGTTAAAACTTTTTTATTTATTTAAATTTTATTTTTGTTAAGAAATTATATTTTTTAGTTTAGTAGTCAACTACAAATTTGGTTCAAAATACATCTTTTTGGTTGGAAATTCAACTACAGTTAAAAATTCATCTTTTCTGGTGCAAAATTAATCTTCTTGTTTAAAAATTAATATTTTTGGTTAAAAATTCAACTATATGGTTAAAATTCATCCATTTTTTTACAAATTAATTTTTTTTTGATCAAAATTCATTATCTTGTTTGAGGCAAAAAATGAATTATGTTTTTGAATATTGTTTTTTTTTTAGAAAATAAATTCTGTGACTAAACATTTAACTCATTCTGTCATCTTTATAAATTCAAAATTCGACTATTTGGTTGCGAATTCATGTATTTTGATGACATTTTTTTTTTGTACAAAATCAATCTTCTTTTTCGAAAATTTATTCTTTTAACTGAAAACTGAAGTATTTAATTGTTTGTTAAACATTCACATTTTCGTCCACTTTTCACATCAGGCAAAGTAAAAATTAATTAATTTTAACAAACATCATTGTTCAAGCAAATTATTATTGTTTATAACTATCGTTTCTTATAGTAATGCTATATATTTGCGATGAATTTTCTATAAACAAAAAAACGAATTTTCAACTAAATATTTTTTTTCAATTAAAGAAATGAATTCTTAACAAAAAACAGAATAGTTAAATTTTCTAATAAACAGATACTTTTTTAACGAAAAAGATTACTTTTTTATCAAAAAAGGTAAATTTTCCACAAAAAATAGAATAGCTAAATTTAATTTTTAACTAAAATGATGAATCTTCAACTAAAAAAAATTTAATTCTTAACCAAATTCATGAATTTTAGCTAAAAAGATATATTTTCTATCAAGAATCAAGTAGGATAATTTTCAGTTAGTAAAATAAATTTTAAACCAAAAAACAAACGAATCTTCAACAAAATAGTTAAATTTGCAGCGAAAACGGATAAATTTCCAACTAAAAATAGAATAAACAATTTGATGTTAATTGCTTTTTGTCTACTGGTCTAAAATAATTAACATCAAATTATTCAATACATTTTATTTGGTCAAAACCATAATGTAAAAAATTATAAAAATAGAATAGTTGAATTTTCAGTAAAAAAAAAATAATTTTCAATGAGATTAAAGTAAATTTTCAAGGAAACAGTATAATTTTCAACCAAAAAGATTAAATTTTTATCAGAAAAGATGAATTTTCGACAAAAAATAAAACAGTTACATTTCCAGTTGGAAAAATAAATTCAAAACAATAAAAAACTAATTTCCAATCAAAAAGATCAATTTTCAAATCTTCAACCCATAAGATGAATTTTATACCAAAATAGATGCATTTTCAACGGAAGATTTCATTTTTTAAAGGAATTTACAACCAAAAAATGAATGACACACCAAGAAGATAAATTCGAATTTTCAAGAAAATATAGGAATTTGAAAACAAAAATATTTGAATCTTCAACTTTAGAAAATAAATTTTGAACCAAACATGTACGAGTTAAATTTTCGGTTAAAGCAATAAATTTTTATCTAGAAAACATAATTTCCAACAAAATAATTAAATTTTGAATAAAAGAAAAGTTTTCAACTAAAATGATGAATCATCAACCAAATTAATTAATTTTTAACATTTAAAAAGCATTTTCAAAAGCTTTGAAAAATTTCAAAAGATTCTAAAAGATTAAAAATATATTAGGTTATTTAAAAATACTGCAAAGAAATTTTTAATTGATTTCAGTAATTTAATGAGATTTCAAAGGATTTTAAATATTTGAGGAAATTTTAAACAACTGCTATCAATTTTTTATTTACCTTAAAAGTTTGAAGGCATTTCAAAGACTGAAATATTCTAGAGTATTTAAAAAAATTACAAGATATTTTCAAGAGATTTAAACAATTTCAAAATGTTTCCAAGGGTCTTACTAATTTTAAGGGATTTGAAAAAATGTGCATGGATGAGGATTTCAATTATTTTATGGGGCTTTAAGAGCTCTCAAGGTTTTCAAAAATTTCAAGACATTTTGAAATATTTTTCGTAATTCATTTGAAATTCGCGCTAAATACTTATTAAGGTGTAGGGACTCGCCGCTAGGTGGCTACCGCTTGCTGGCGCACGTCTTTCTCGCAACCAAAGCGAGGGCCTGCGCCTTCAATAAAGGTATCCTGAATTCTTTTATATTCTTTTGAATTCTTTTAAATTCACTCAGTTCCACTCAGTTATGTAACCTGTAAAGCTCACCTTGAATTTACTTGATTGTTTTTTTTTTTTTTTAATTCAGTTGGATTTTTTACGAATTTCATCGAATTCTTTTCGTTTCTCTTGAATTCCTCTAATTTCACTCAAATTTCACTGAAATAAATAGAAAATTTCCAATTTTAAAGAATGTTTCCAACTTATTTGAATTCTTTTGAATTGTTTTGTGGTTATTAGTTATTTTTTATGGTTAGAAATTAGTAGGGTTTCAAAGATTTGAAGAGATTTTAAATTATTTTTTGGAATACATCCTGATTTTTTATTAATTTACCCTGAAATCCTTGGAATTTTCTTGAATTTCTTTAATACGCTTTAATTATTTTAAATTTACTCAATTCTATTTGATTTAATGAATTTTTTTGAATAATAAAAATTTTGTTTGATTGATCCTGAACTCCTTTGATCTCACCTTGAATTTTTACGAATTCCAAACACAAATTTTAGTGAAATAATTGGATTTTTACAATTTTAATGAATGTTTGCAACTCATTTGAATTCTTTTGATTTAAAAAAATCGAGGGAAATTCTATAAAATTAGGAAAAGGGGGAAATTTCGAGAAAAAAGTCGCGAAATTAAAAAAAAAGGTGAATCTCCGGAAAACTGAAATTTTCAAAATCCGGGAAATTTTCAAAAAATCGGGAAATTGTTGAAAAATTATGGAATTTTTAAAATAAAATTCTGGCAATTTTTCGATAATCGTAAAATTTTGAAAAAAATCGGGAAATTGCTTGAAAAAAATTGGGCTATTTTTTGAAAATCAGGAAATTTGGAAAAAATCGGGAAAATTGGGCAATTTTTTTAAAATGGGGAAATTTCGAAAAAGCGGGAAATTTGGGAAAATATCGGCAAACTTTAAAAAATATATTTTTGTATTTAGATACTCTTTCCGGTAACTATAAATGTTATTTTTTTTTAAATTGAATTCTTTGGAATTTTCTTGAATTTTTTTAATTCGCTTAAATTCTTCTAAATTTACTCAATTCTATTCAATTGAATGGATTTTTTTAATAATACAAATTTTGTTTGAGCCTGAACTCTTGTAACCTCATCTTGAATTTTTTAGAATTCCAAACTCAAGTTTTATTGAAATAATTGGATTTTTTCAATTTTAAAGAATGTTTCCAACTTATTTGAATTCTTTTTATTTGAAAAAATGGAGGGAAATTTTGAAAAAATTCAGAGAATTTTGGAAAATTGGGAAATTACGAGAAAAAAGTCGCGAAATTAAAAAAAAAGATAAATTTCCAAAAAACAGAATTTTTTTAAAAACTGGGACATTTTCAAAAATTCGGGAAATTGTTTAAAAATCCTGACATTTTTAAAATAAAATTCTGTCAATTTTTCGATAATTGTGAAATTTTGAAAAAATTGGGAAATTGTTTGAAAAAAATGGGGCTATTTTTTGAAAATCTGGAAATTTTGAAAAAATCGTGAAATTTGGGCAATTTTTTGAAAATGGGGAAATTTTGAAAAAGCGGGTTTGGGAAAAAATTGGAAAACTTGCAAAAAATCGGGAAACTTTAAAAATTATATCAGTGTATTTAAATATTCTTTCCGGTAACTACTAATATTATTTTTTTAATGCATTTATTTTGTTGTGATTTCGAAATATTTTTTGGAATACATCCTGCATTTTTATTAATTTACCCTGAATTCTTTGTAATTTTCTTAAATTTTTTTAATTTGCTTAAATCTTCATTCACTCAATTCTATTTAATTTAATGAATTTTTTTAGTAATAAAAATTTCGTTCAATTGATCCTGAACTCTTTCAACCTCATCTTGAATTTTTAGGACTTCCAAACTCAAATTTTAGTGAAATAATTGGATTTTTTAAATTTTAAATAATGCTTCCAACTCAATTCAATTCTTTTGATTTGAAAAAATGGTGGAAAATTTTGGAAAATTCGGATAATTTTGGAAAAGCGGAAAATTTCGAGAAAAAGGTCGCGAAATTAAAAAAAATATAAATTTCCAAAAAATCAGGATTTTTTTAAAAACTGGGAAATTTAAAAAAAAATCGGGAAATTGTTGAAAAATTCTGGAATGTTTAAAATAAAATTCTGGCAATTTTCCGATAATCGTGAAATTGTAAAAAAATTGGGAAATTGCTTGAACAAAATCGGGAAATTTTGAAAAAATCGGGAAATTTGGGCCATTTTTTGAAAATAGGGAAATTTTGAAGAAACGGACAATTTGGGGAAAAATCGGAAGACTTGTCAAAAATCGGGAAACTTTAAAAATCATATTAGTGTGTTTAAATACTCTTTCCGGTAACTATAAATATTATTTTTTTCAATGCATTTATTTTGTTGTGCTTTCGAATTATTTTTTGGAATACATCCTGCATTTTTATTAATTTAGCCTGAATTATTTGGAATTTTCTTGAATTTTTCAATTCGATTAAATTCTTCTAAATTCACTAAATTCTATTCAATTCAAAGGATTTTTTTGAATAATAAAAAAAGTCACGAAATTAAAATAAATAAATAAATTTCCAAAAAACAGAAGTTTTTAAAAAATCCAGGAAATTTTCAAAAAATCGGGAAATTGTTGAAAGATTCTGGAATTTTTTAAATAAAATTCTGGCAATTTTTCGATAATCGTGAAATTTTTAAAAAATCGGGAAATTGTTTGAAAAAAATTGGGCTATTTTTTGAGAATCAGGAAATTTGGAAATAATCGGGAAATTTCGAAAAATTGGGCAACTTTTTGAAAATGGTGAAATTTCGAAAAAGCGGGAAATTTGTTGAAAAAAGTCGCGACATTAAAAAAAATATAAATTTCTAAAAAACATAATTTTTTAAAAAATTTGGGAAACATTAAGAAAATTGGGAAATTGTTGAAAAATTCTGGAATTTTTAAAATGAAATTCTCGCAATTTTTCGATTATCGTGAAATTTTGAAAAAAATCGGGAAATTGCTTGAAAAAAATCGGGGTATTTTTTGAAAATCAGGAAAGTTGGAAAAAACCGGAAAAATTGGGTCATTTTTTGAAAATGGTGAAATTTTGAAAAAGCGGCAAATTTGGGGAAAAATTCGCAAAATTAATATAAAAGATAAATTTCCAAACAGAATTTTTCAAAAAATTTGGGAAATTTTCAAAAAATCGGGAAATTGTTGACAAATTCTGGAATTTTTAAAATAAAATTCTGGCAATTTTTCTATAATATAGGGTTGTTTCCAAAGTCAGATATCACTTTTCTAATGAATGGATCTTATAGCTTATAAAATTCTAATTTTAAAAACGCCCATAAAATATTTGTTACATATTGTATACTATTTTTAATTTAATGTTGAAATTTGAATTTTCTATCACGATGTCGATTGGAGGGCCCCTCTGACGTCAAAGGGGTCGGATTTTCCACCAATCACAGCTTATGTGTCAGTGGTTCTCAAATATCTTTTTCTGTGCCGATGTTTTGTTTTTGGTTATCTGCACGTCGAAAATAGAAGTCGCAAAATATTATTTAAAAAAAAGTCAAAGGAAGGTTTCGTAAAAGCCAATAGCGGAAATCTACCGAAAATAGATATGTTTATGGTAGCGGAGTATTTTAAGGGTAATTGTTACTTCGTAAGTGCAGAAATACGAGGAGTGAAAGTGCAACAGTAAAGCGCATTTATAAATATATTATTTCTAACAATTATTGTACAATTATAGTTTGTCATAATTGATCAAACTTCTGAATACGTGAATTTTGTATTTTATATATAAAAATGTGTTTTCCATAATACGAACATGTCCATGTATGTACGTATCTTATAGGTTATGTTTCGCTACTGTGATATAGAAGTTTTTGTTAGTGTCAAAAATGAAAATACTTTTTTGCACAAATTTTCTTTTCACAATAAATTAAGCTATCAAATAAAAATAGTTAGAATTGACACCTGACAGTGGCCTAACCTCTTTACCATAAATTTCGTTAGTTTACTTCAAAGCCACATCGTCACATTGATAATTATGAGAACCTCTGAGTCACGTGACACCAACTTGAATAAGTGTTTTCCCGCCTTCAATTTTTAATAATTTTTTTCTGTTGAATGACTCAACAGAAAAAAAATTTGGAACGCACATTGAGTTTAGTATAAAATTAGGTATTAAAAAATGATGTTATCTAAAATTGTGAAACAACCCTAAAAATTGGGCTATTTTTTGAGAATCAGGAAATTTGGAAAAAATCGGTAAATTTGGGCAATTTTTTGAAAATAGTCAAATTTTGAAGAAATCCGGAAAATTGGGCAATTTTTTGAAAATGGTGAAATTTCGAAAAAGCGGCAAATTTGAGAAAAAATCGGAAACTTGCAAAAAGTCGGGAAAATTAAAAAAAATATATACATTAGTGTATTTAAATACTCTTTCCGGTACCTATAAATATCATTTTTTTAAATGCATTTATTTTGTTGTGATTTCGAAATGAAAAATCACCCTATTTTCCCCATTTCGAGAGCATTTTGGGCTCTGATGTCTGATATTTTAATATTCTTAATTATTCTTGATTCCCCCAAAGTGGCTGAACAGATTCCCAGAAAATTCGAGCGTGCGCCCGGTGTCGTATCAACAGTCGCAAGGCCATCTCCCTCCAATCCGACTTGATCAGCTGATTCTGATACTGATTTCGTTTGTTTAGTTGTGCTAGTTATCGTCTCGTACTCGTACTGTTCGCAAGCACTAGTTCGAGAAATTCGTGGAGCAGCTTTTTAAGCACGACGAAACACGCAAACCGGAATTTGATTACGTGGAGCTTTACACGAGTCGCATGTTTAATTTTGTCGTGAAATCTTGATTTGAGCGCGAACCTACCTCTTTGACGTTTGCTGGCTTTGTTGATTTGTGATTTGTGGTGAAATGGCAGCAGAAGAGAACTTCGAGCAAGTGAGTAAAGCCCCTTTTTCTCAGTTAAATCGATCATTTACAGCAGTTTCTAGATATCTGGGAGATCTTATCGTTTCTAAAATCCCTAAAAACATCGCAAGGGTATAATTCAATAACGTTAGTGGAAACTCGAAGCGATCCAATTTTGAGGTTATGTTTTTCGCGTCATAACCTGTAATCAGCAATCACTTCTTTTTTAGTTATTGCTGATTTAGCGATTGTTGTTGCGCGAAATATGTTTCTAGTGTGGTTTTATGGCGAGAGTTTAATTGCAGGGTTCACACGCGTTCTCGGGTTCCCCTTATTCTTTTTAAATATAAGGTATTTGAAAATACAATTGTTCGTTTTACACCTACAAAATTATTCTATTCAAAAACAGAATATTCTAGGGAGTAGTGAAAGCTTTTTTTATCACACAGAATTAGCTATTATAATTAATTTTACTTTTTTTTTCAATTTGATCAATTTCAAACTAAACCGTTTAACACTTGAATACAATTTTCAAGATAAAATATTTTTTCGTTGAATCTATATTCAAACGGAATAAAGCAGTATTTCAGATACAATTTTAACATTTTCAAATTTATTAATTTATTTAAAACAAAAAATTTATTTTCTACTATAAAAGATGGATTTTCAAATAAATACTTGAATTTTCAACAAAATAATTAAATTTTTAACACAATAGTTGCATTTTCAACCTAAAAATATAAATTTCCAACAAAAAGTTTCATAGTTTATATTTCAATCAAAAAACATGAAATTCATACAAAAAAGTTTTTTAAAACCAAAAAGACGAATTTTCAACAAATAAAGATTTTTCATTTTTACACAACAAAAATGAAATTTTAAACCAAGAAAATTATTATTTTTTGTTATCAAAAAAGGAGAATTTTCAACTAAAAAAATCAGTCTTAAAAAAATGGAAAAGTTACATTTTCAGTTTAAAAATTAATTTTAAACAAAAAAAAAGGCTTTTCCACTATACAGTTAAATTTTTAACCAAAGAAAAAAGCATTCAATAAAAAAAAAATCAACAATGTAGCTTAAATTTTACCCAAATAGTTGAATTTTGAATTCAACAAGATTAATTTTTAACTAAATTAATTAAAACTAAAATCAAATTAAATTATTAATTTTTATTTACAAATTTTAATTATTAATTATTATTAATTAAAATTAAACTTCTAACAAAGAAGATGCATTTTAAACTAAAAATATAACTGTTAAAAAAAGGTTTCTTAAAAAAGTGATTCAACCAAATCTTCCAAACAAAATAGTTGAATAATACTCAAGCAAAGAAGAATAATTTTTAACCAAAAATTTCCATTTTCATTAAAAAAAAAGAAATTTCTACCAAAGCGGATGAATTTATAATTCAAAAAGATAAATTTAAAAAAAAATCAATTTTCGGTTAAAAAAGATTTTAGTTGACGTTTCACAATGAAAATTTGAATTTTTAACCAAGAAATAAGTTTCTAGGAAAAAAATGGAATTTTGAAATTTTTTTATCCAAAAAAAGATGAAATTTCTCTTCAAACAGATGAATTTTCATTTGAAAATAAAGTGAAAATTAAAAAAATAGTTGAATTTTCATCCAGAAAAGATTCCAGTAAACTTTTTAAGAACAAAATATGAATTTTTTAACAAAAAATAAGTTTCTACGAACAAAATTGAAATTTTCATCCAACAAGACGAATTTTTTCAAACATAAGGGATGAATTTTTAACGAAATAGTTGAATTCTTTACTAAATAGTTGAATTTTTATCCAAGAAAGATGAAATTTGTACTAAAACAGATGAATTTTTAATAAAAAAAGGGAAATTTTTTTTTAAGTTAAACTTTCATCCAGAAGAACTTTTAGATTAAACAAAAAGTAAATTTTTCTACGAAATTGTTAAATTTTCAACGAAAATGTAGAATTTTCAACCAAAAGTATGACTTTTTAAGAAAACAATTTTATTTTCAACCAAACAATTTCGTTTTTATCCAAGAAAGATGAAATTTCTCTTAAAACAGATGAATTTTTAATAAGCTGTTTTTTTTTAATAGTTTAATTTTCACCCAGAAAAGATTACGGTTCTTTTTTCAACACCAAAAAGTAAATTTTCAACAAAATAGTTAAATTTTCAACAAAAGAGCAGAATTTTCAACCAAAAAGTATGAATTTTCAACAAAATTGTTGAATTTTAAACCAAACAGTTGCATTTTTATCCAAGAAAGATGAACTATTGTTTTTAAAACAGCTGAATTAAAAAAAAAATTAAAATTTTCATCCAAAAAAATTTCCAGTTCACTTTCCAACACCAAAATAAAAAATGTAAACTGTAAGTTAGTTTTCTGCTAAATACTCGAATTTTTTAAACAGAATTGTTAAATTTTCAACCAAACAGTTGCATTTTTGTCCAAGAAAAAAATGAAAATTCTACTCAAACAGGTGAATTTTTAAATTAAAAAGACAAATTTTCAAAAAAAGAGTTGAATATCCATCCAAAAGGATTTCAATAGACTTTTCTACAGAAAAATACAAATTTTAAACAAAAAGTAAATTTTGTAGAAAATAATTGAATTTTCAATCCCAAAATATGAAATTTCAACCAAAAAGTTAATTTCCACCCAAGTTGTTAAATTTTTGAACTCCAAAGATGATTTTTTAATCAAATCGTTATTTTATGGAATTTTTAAAGTTGCTTTTTAACCATATAAATGAATTCTTTACAAGACAGTTGAATTTTTAGCAAAAAAATATGAATTTGAGTCCAAAAAGTCAAATTTTCTGTCCAAATAGCCCTAATTTCATCAAAACAGTTAATTTTTCGACCAAAGAAAATTACTTCTTTTAAAAAAAACTTCAATTCTCATAAAAATAACAAGTTATTTAAAAACCAAATAATAAGAATTAATTTTTCACGAAGTCTTTCAGTTTTTAACCAAGTAGTTTATATTTTAATGAAATCGACGAATTTTCAACCAAATAGTTTAATCTCAACTAAACCAGATTAATTTTCTACTAAACAGTTGCATTTTTTACCAGAAAGATGAAATTTTTACTAAAAGAGATAAATTTTCAAAACAAAAAGACGAATTTTTTACAAAATAATTGGATTTTCAACCCCCAAAAATATGAATATCAAACCGAAAGTATGAATTAAAAGAAAAGTTAATTTACAACAAAATTGTTGAATTTTCTACAAACAAAGATGAATTTTCAACCAAATTTTCGAATTCTCCAACAAAAAAGATTAAACTTCAACTGAAAACGGTTGCTTTTTTAACCAAATAATTGAGTTTTTTATGTTGCCAAAAGGACTAAAAGGAATTAAAAAAAAGGAATTATCTACAAAACGGTTCAATTTTCAACCTGAAAATATGATTTTTTAATAATAAATATAATGTTCTACCAAAAAATTGAATATTTATAAAAATAGTTTTATTTTGAGTGAAATAATTAAATTTAAACAAAAAATATACATTCTTAACAACAAAGTTAATTTTTAACCGAATAGTTTAATTTTCTACAGAATTATTGAATCCTCGACCAAACCAGGTTAATTTAGAACCAAAAAGTTGAATCTTTAACCAAAAAATATTAATTTTTGACCAAAATATACGAAGTTTTAATAAAATACATGAATCTTCAACTAGAAAAGATCAATTTCAAATAAAAAATATCAATTTTCAACCAAAAATAGAATAGTTACATTCAACTATTTCGTTGAAAATTCATCTTTTTTTATTGAAAATTAACTTTCTTGTTGAATATATTATGTTTTTTCGGCTTAAAAGTCAATTGTTTTCTAAAAAATTCGTCTTTAGCTTGAAAACTTAAATATTTTTTTAAAAATTCGTCTACATATTAGACAATTTCTTGTTATTTTAAATTCAACATTTTCTGAATTGTCAATCGTACATGTAAAATTTTCAAATATAAAAATTTGTAAATATTTTTCAATCATTGTTATTTTAAATTCAAACGTATATTTTTTTAAACTTTAAACATTTAAAAACTTCTGTGATAACAATATTTTTATATTGATTTGGAAAAATTTCATCTTCATAGTTCTATTTCGTGAAGTTTAAAGTCAACATTTCTCTTTAAAATCAGCCATGGAATACGAATAAAATATAACTTTTTAAATATCACCCCCATAAGTCTGTTGTATAGGGTCCCAAAAAAACCCCATTTCGTGAAGTTTAAAGTCAACATTTCTCTTTAAAATCAGCCATGGAATACGAATAAAATATTACTTTTTAAATATCACCCCCATAAGTCTGTTTTATAGGGTCCCAAAAAAACCCCATAAGTGACAAAATGGGTTTTGCTAGTTTTTGGCGCAAATTATGATTTGCTTTGCGGTTTTTTATCGAAAGTGGTTTCTAATACATAAAGTTTTACTTTCTGCTAACAATTAGATGTTTAAATAAATTGTTTAATCAAATTATTATTGTTTTTAGCAATTTTCTCTTAGAATAGAGATAGAAAGTCGCATTTTTGTCAAAAGTTGTCCACTTTTTGTCTAATTATCAATTAGAGTGAAGTTATGCTTAATTAATGCAACAAAGATAATTGTTTATATAAATTATTATTGCTTATAACTATCTTATCGTATAGTAATGCTAGATAATTGCGTTTTTTTCTGAAATTTTCAACTTTTTGTCCACTTTTCATTTAGTATAGTAATAATTAATACAAGTTCAACAAAAATAGTTATTTATTCAATTTATTATTGTTTATAACCATCTTCTCTTAGATAAGTGCCAGAAAGTTGCGGCTTTTTCTGCAATGTTTAACTTTGATTTACCTTTTTATTTATGAACAAATAATAAATAAACAAAAGAGAGAATAATATTTTAAACAATATCTTTCTTTTTTGTGAATATATTTTTCTGAATTAAAACGGATATTTAAAATATGCTTAAAAGGAGGGGGGGGGGGGGCTGATATTGAAATATGGGCAATATCAAAATTTTCTTATACCCTTTGCAATAAACTTCTCATTGTAATACAAAACAAAATTCTATTTTAGGTTCACTCTGAGGCAAAGAGTTACAAATTTCAGAAGAAGCCGCAACTATATCATTAATAAAGAAGAAGATAGTTATAAACAATAATAATTTGTTCAGATCATTATTTTCGCTAAATTTAATCAATTATTAACTTACTCCAAGTGAAAATCAGAGAAATTGTGGAAAATTTCTGAAAAAACCGTAACTTTCTAGCATTATTGGAATTGAATATTATTTTAAAAAAATAATAAATTGTTTAAGCAAATATTTTGTCAACTTTAATTAATTATTTACTTCCATATAATTGGAAATTGGACAAAAAAGTGGAAATTTTTTGAAAAAATTGCAATTTTCTAGCATTATTCTAAGAGAATATTATTAGCAATAATAATAAATTGCCTCAACAATTATGTGTTTGTTAACATTAATTAAGAATTACCTCACTCTAATTGAATATTGGAGAGTGATATTTAAAAAGTAATATTTCAGTCCTATTCTATAGCTAATTTTAAAGAGAAATGTTGAGTTGGAACTCGATTCATCTAATATTGACGATTCTGAATAAAATGTACAAAAACCACCTCTTAATATAATTAAAAAAAAAAAAAAAAAAAAAAAAAAAATTTTTTTTTTTTTTATTCGAACAAATTTTCAGGCGATATGCATGAAAATTCGAAAAGAAAACTTGAACCACCCTGCTGTGGCAGTGACAGTCCTGGAAATAATGAATTAAAAACTTTGAAATTCAAATAAAATTTTTTTTATTCTATTTATAAAATTTCGTAATTAAAAATGTTACAAGATGCCAATTTTAGTTTTTCAATATTAGTGGTCAGGAAAAATGAAAAATTGTTCATGGAAAAGTGAGGGAATTTTGAAACTAAAGTTTTTTGAGAATACAGAAAAAAGTTCTTATTAAATTAAAGAAAACATTTTTTTTACTACGTTTTTTTGATTCAACAAATAAATATATTTATAATAAAAGAAAATTTCTTTGATTTTAATAAATGACGTCACGCAGTTTCTTCTATTCAAAAAAATTATTTGTTTAAATGATTTTTTTTATTTAAAACGAAATTCTTTTGACTCAAAAAAATTACTAAGTTAAATGAAAGAAATAATTTCTGTAGAGTCATTAATTTGAAATAAAGAAATTATTTCTTTGAATCAAAGAAAGATTTTCTTAATCCACGTTACTAATGCGCCACGCGATTGCGCAGAACAAACGAGTTTGAATATTTTGCGTTGCCGCGCTATTCGTGAACACGTGTTGTCAACGTTTTGGGCTTTGGGAAGACGCGTAGTTGAGCCGGCTCGAAAAGTTTATTGAAATCTGTAGTCACTGTAGAAAATGTGTGATAAGGAAGTGTGTGACATCCTAGCTTCATGGGGATTAGCAGATACGATAACAGCTTTCTACCGTAAGTATTTATCTACTTTTATTTTATGCGCTTTATACTGCATGACCTAACCCCATTTTTGTATGTAAATTTTTTATACCTCTGTGCACAATTTCAATATAATTTTTCTTTTTGTCTTAAATATTCGTTAAAAATTGTAAATTAGGAAAGAATACGTTTTATTTACACACCACAAATATTAAAATAAACTTTTTTTCCTTAGGTGAACATATAAACCATGAAAATTTCTTGCAACTCGAAGTTTCCAATCCGCTGATTGAAAAAATAATCCCGTGCGAAGAAAATGTATGTATGTGTGGCTAAGTTTCACCGTGTTTTGTGTTCCAATAAAATAATTTAAGCAAAAAAATTCGTGCCAATTTATTTGTAATTCATTATTGAATTTAAAGAAAATATATATTTATTTTGAACTAACCTATTATTTTGTTTCAACCAAAACGTTTATTCCGTTTAAAGAAATATAAAGGTAAAATAAAAAAATGATATTTCTTCAATTCAAAGAAATTTTTTATTTGAATCAATGAAATATTTCTTTCATTTAAAGAAATATTTGGTTTGAAGCAAAGAAATATTTCTTTAATTTGAAGACATTTTCTGTTGGATTTAACGAAACATTTCTTTAAATCAAATAAAAAAATGTAACAAAAAAAATTTCTTTAAATCAAACAAATGTTTCTTTGACCGTATATCAATACTAGAATTTCTTTGATTTAAAGAAAGTTTCTTTGATTCAAATAAACTTTTTTCTGGGTGAACGCTTAATAAGGATAGGTGTACGGTATTGAAAACAATTTAAAGAGATTGAAATAGCTTTTATTTCACATAGAAAAAATCCAAAATAATATTGGAAGGCATAATACAGGATATTACATTTCCCATGGGACGTCGGTGTCATCAGTTTCTTCTATGTGAGGAGGAAGAATTGTCGGTAGACTCGGAGTACGTTCAAATAGCTCTGTTCCGAAACAAGGAACTAATGCCTTATATAACTTCCCCTGACCCACTATAAAGTTCTCTGAATCAGTTATGCGTACTACAATAAGTGCTTTAAAGTTATTAAATACTGGTTTAAGTTTGTTATCCCTTGTTACTACTCCAATGTAAAAACCTTTGAATTCTGCTTTATTATCATAAAAAAAAGTGCCCTTTATCTTCTCAGCTTTATTATAAATAGTACTTCTATCTAGTGGTAGGTCATTCAGGTAATAGTGAACACCTGCTTCACCATGATGCGGTTTTTTCTGGTTGTTTAACGCTGCCTCTAGTTTCTCTTTATCACATTCTTGATCTGTAAGAAATAGAAAAAAATAAATTTGATTAATACTTGAAATGACGGACTTAGGGGCGATTCAAAAACTCTCTTTTCCACCTGTTTTCAAGGAATTTCCCCCTTTTCTCGTTTTTTCCGCTTAAATGCGAATTGAATGAATTAGTAGAACGCAATATTCGCCAAATAAATGTTTCATTTAAATTTATTATTTTTTAGTTAAGAATTCAACTCATTATTTGAAAGTTGAACGATTTTGATAGGCATCCATATTATTGGGTAAAGATTTTACGATTTTGTTGAAAATTAATATTTTTAACTGAAAATTCAACTATTCCATTGTTGGTCGGAAATTAATCGTTTGTAATTAAAAATTCAACCATTAGGTTGAAAATTGATGTATTTTGTTGTAAATTTGTTTTTGTTTTTTGTAGAAAATTAATCTTCTCTTTATTGCAAATTTAACTACTTGGTTAAAAATTTATTTTATTAGTTGAAGATTCATCACTTTGGAGAAAATATAACAGTTGTATTTAAAACTCGTTTTTTTTTGTGTTGAAACTTTTTTTTTTACTGAAAATTTAACTATTCTATTTTCGGTTGAAAATTGATCGTTTTTAGTTGAATATTCGTCTGTTAAATTTTTCATTGAGAATTTATATTTCTGGATGAAAATGCAGCTACCTGGTTGAAAGTTGAACAATTTTGTTAAACAATTATTTTATTTGTTGAAGATTCAACTATTTTTGTTGCAAATTAATCTTTTTAAATGAAAATTTTACTATTCTATTTTTGGTTGAAAACTATGCTCGTGTTTAGTACAATATTCGCCTAGTACATTTTTCACTTGAAAAATGCCCATTTTTTTGTTAAAAATTCAATTACTTAGTTGAAAGTTGAACTATTTTGATAGGCATTCATATTATTGGGTGAAGATTTCACGATTTTGTTGAAAATTAATCTTTTTAACTGAAAATTAAATTATTCCATTTTTGATTGGAAATTGATCGTTTTTAGTTGAAAATTCAACCCTTAGGTTGAACATTGTTGTATTTTGTTGTAAATTCGTGTTTTTTTTGTAGAAAATTAATCTTCTCTTTATTGCAAATTTAACTGCTTGGTTGAAAGTGGAACTACTTTGTTAAAATTTATTTTATTAGTTGAAGATTCATCACTTCATAAAATTCATATTTTCGGATTGAAAATTCAACTATTATGCAGGCAGTTCGACAGTTTGGTTTGGAAATTCATCTCTTTTGGTACAAATTTTATCTATTTTATTATTATTTTATCCATTCTTACAATTTTGTTGAAAATTTCATTCTCTTGTTGAAAATTGAACTAATTGGTCGAATATTCATCCTTTGGGATCGAAAATTCAACTGTTTTCTAAACAATCGTCTTTTTTGCTTGAAAATTGTTTGGTTTATAATCAATTTTGTCGTTGAAAATTCAATTATCCTGTCTTTGAAAGTTACATGTCTAAGGGTTACCGTTAACAGAAATTCTGCCGTTACCGTTACTTAGTTTTGTGCACCAGATCGTTCAAGACATATTCTATGAGAACATTTTTAAAATTTAAATTGTTCCAAAAGTCAAAATAACTACCAATGATCAGTCGACTATCCTGGTGCATCGGGTCGCGCACCAGGTCGTTTAGCACGTATTCTACGAGAATTTTTTTAAATTCAAACTTTGCCAACATCCACAATAACTAAAAGTGGTGAGACGACTATTCTGGTGCACCGGGTCGCGCACCAGGTAGTTTAGCATGTATTCTACGAGAACTTTTTTAGAATCCAAATTTTGCCAACATCCACAATAACTAACAGTGGTGAGCCGACGATCCGGGTGCACCGGGTCGCGCACCAGGTAGTTTGGCACGTATCTACGAGAACTTTTTTAAAATTGAAACTTTGCCAACATCCACAATAACTAAAAGTGGTGAGCCGACGATCCGGGTGCACCGGGTCGTGCGCTAGGTAGTTTAGTACGTACTCTACGAGAATTTTGTTGAAAATGCAATTGTCTCCTATCTTTGAAAGTTGCTATTCGTAGTTTAGTTACTTATCGACGATGGGTCTCATCGACATAAACAAACATAAACAATATTGTGTTGAAAACGTTCCAAGTGAAAAAATTGTTGATCATTTTCTTAAAAAGTTGTAGTCACGATATTTCGCATACATTGTTGTCCAAAACCTGATTGATTGCGAGACGGTGTGAATGTGACTTTTTGTGGCACTTTTTAGTTTATTTCTTAATAAAAAGTACAAATATACTGCATTATCATTTATGTAAATTAACATTTTCAAATATATAATTTCATTTTATGGCAACTCTAACTATGTCTAAACTTTATTTATAATAGAGGAAATTTTAATTGAAAATAGTTTTTAAATATTGGGAATTAATTTTTTTCTTAACATTTTGCTACCACACTATAATTTCTAAACTTTTTCATGGGTTCAAAGAAATGAGAAAAATGAAATTATGAACAAAAACCTAGAATATCGTAATGTAGGAAGTATAATTATTCAGGTTTTATTTTAAAATATAAATTTTGAGTTTTGGAGATGACAAAATATGTCAAAAATAATAAAATTAAGTAAGAATCTCTTTCTGATATACGCTTTATTTAGAAAGATTTTATATACAAATCAATTTTTAATAGGAATCTGTATTATCATCGGAGATGGTAAATATCGATCCGATGAGAAATCCTATCACACATACTGTGAATAATGGAAATCTACAATATCGATCAAAGTTAAATCCTCTAATGCAGACAAAATTTTTCGTCATCACAGACTAGATGGGGATATAAATTAATTTTTTCTTAAATTCAATTTATTCAGAAAAAAAGATCTTCTCCTTTCACTCCGCTGAGATTCGAACACCAGATCAACTGATTTCCGGTCAGGTGCTCTAACCAATTGAGCTACAGAGAGATCAGAATAAGATTTTCTTTTTCTGATATACGCTTAATTCAGCAGGATGTTACATACAAATCAATTTTGAATAGGAATCTGTATTATCATAGGAGATGGTAAATATCGATAGGATAGGATTGATAGGATTTCTCATCGGATCGATATTTACTATCTCTGATGATAATACAGATTCCTATTAGAAGTTATTTAGTTATTTTTTGCATTATTCAATGAAACTTCCACAATAAAGGAGGGCAGGCTAAATTTATAGTAACTCTTAGGCCTTTAGGGAACTTGTATTAACTTTTTGCATTAACGTACCTGTAACGAGTTACTTAAAAGTAATAACTTACATTGCTTAGTTCTGGGCATACGTCCAACTCTCAGTTTCTTAGGCCTGTCCCATTCTTCCCATTGTGTGGACAGAGATGAGGATTGTGTGGACAGAGATGAGGTTCGTGTGGACATAGTTGAGGTGCGCGAGAACAGAGATGAGGCGCCTGAGTACGAAGAAGATGGACTGGACGGAAGTGAGACAGAGACTCTGGGCGGAGAATCATCCAAGCGTTGGTGAGATGCGACGGGACTGGACGGAACTGAGTAGGGTCTGGACAGTCCTGAGCAGCGTCTGTTCGGAGGTGAGTTGGATTTCGTTCTGCCCGGGCCAAAGCACTGAAGACTCATTCCCCCGCCTTGCGAGCTTAATTCTGTAAAAACATATAGCAATGGTTTGAAAGTACATTTTTTAAACCAACATAAACTTTAAAAAACGAAATTATGCAAAAAAATTGCACAAGAAGGCTTAAAAAGAATTATTTTCCTCAAAAAACAGTTTTTTAAAAAACAAATACTCAAGAAAATCAATTTATGCAAAATAATTGCACA
>CAKNXH010001683.1:258031-271420 GCA_932178445.1 Andricus quercusramuli | reverse complement strand
ATATATATATATATAGTTAAAAGTTTGTCATAAGGACAACCGCAGGATTTCGCCGGGAGCGGGTGCTAATCTGAAAAATTGCACCCCTTCCCAGCGAAATCGCGGTAAAATTTTAGCTGTAACCACGTCTCACGACCGTGAAATGGGTGGTTACAGTCTGCGCGAATTCAATACGATTATCCGGCAAAAGTCTCGTGCACCCTGATGACACGGAGCGACCCAAGGACGACCGCCTTCTGCATTTTCCCCGCAAGTGTCTCAGCATTTTGTTGACACGTAGGGATGCTTTTCAGGCTATTAACAAGTGAAACCTTGGCACCTCCAAGGGCAACTAGATAGTATGTGTCCTAGATTCTCGGGGTGTCCATGACACGCTCTGCAACTATCATCGGGAATTTCTTGGCTCAAAATGTAGCGACGGTATGCTAGAGTGGAAATGACACCATCTTGACATGCCAAAATGAAGCCCTCCGTGCCCGACTTCAATCGGGGTGATCTAAGGAAAGCAAACGTCATCTCATACAACATCGACTGATCTTCCACATTTCTGTGGAAGTTGTTGTGCATCCTCTTGCCGAGGAGCTGTTCGCGGAAGTTTTTCTCCTGTGCTTTCTTAATCCGGGTCTTCAGGAGTGAGTGGCAATAATTTGACAATAATGTGAGGCAAAAGAGGAGCGGGCTCATGGTGTCGCCCTGAAACACACCTCTCTAAAAGGTGATAATGTTAGTGATGACACGATGTTTTCCAGATGAGATAGTGAATCTGGTTTTCCAAAGCGGCATTAATCTCTCTATGCACCTCACGATGGGAGGTGAATCAAAAGCTTTTCGGTAATCAATCGAGGCCATCGATAGAGATCGTTGATTGGATGCTGCGTCTTTACAGACATATCTATCGATGAGCAGGTTCTCCCGAAATCCTGCTACGCCATTCTTCGAGCCGCGTTATTCATACATGTCTCGTCACACAGGTCTAATTGTCTGAACAATCCTATCATTTAGGATAGCTGTAAAGATCTTATACAGTGTATTCAGACAAGTTATTGGCCTGTAATTCTTAGGGTCAGCTAAGTTGCCCGTCTTCGGCAGGAGCACTGTGCGCCCTTCCACCAACCACTCCGGAATAGGCTCTTGCGACTTTAGATATGAGGTGAAAATTCGGGCCAGATGCTGGTGGGTTCAAGGAAACTTCTTCCACCAGAAGGTCTTGATACCATCTGGTCCCGGAGCGGAATAGTTCTTCATGCCTCTTAATACGTTTTTCACCTCCTCGGTAGTGATAGGTGGGCATTCCTCCTCAGGTGTTATGAGAGCATTGCACAGCTCCTTGAAGCTATTTATGTTCTTTGAGCCTTCTTCAAGTGGATGTTGGACTTCGTAGACTTCTCTCCCGAATGTTTCGAACTCCTCTGGTTCTGGCGGATATTCGAAAATAATTGGAGGGTCTTGGAAAAGTTTAGATCGGTCAGATAAGAACTTTTAATTTCCTCTGACCCACCTCTCTCCGCTCTAGACTTCTCCTAGCGTTAGATGGTACTCAAATTCTGTCAACAATATGCTGCCTGATGGTCAGTAGCTTTGACTTGTTGATTATGTGATGACGGATCTGCAGTTAGCGCGCGAATTGTCGAACCTTGACAGAGAAAATTCTGTCAGATGTTATGTAGTCAATCACACACTGAATGCTGGACGCGTACTGTCTTGCCCAGCCTATCTTCGTGCTGAGTTGATGCATTCGTCTTTTGGTCTTATGATGAACCGTTGGTTTTGTTTTACGGCTTGCATCTGCCCAAGTTCTCGCTGCATTGTACACACCACAATTGATAGTCCAGAGGTTGGATTCTTCGGAAAAATCTCCACGAATCTCATCATCCAGTTCAGTCAGATCTTTGGGCTTGGGAGAAACCTGAATGTTGATGATTCTCCGGGTCCTGAAGCATCGTTCTTTCTCTATTGGATGCCTGTTCGCGGTTGGTCTCAGTGTCGCCTCTCTTTCTCTGTACCCGGCTTGTTCTGGCTGCGGTAGAGTAGGCGCTCCGCTCACATAACCCCTTTTTCGGAGTTTTTTGGCATGGTTTCGCAGACGTTGATGCGAAAAGTGCGTGCGCTCTGGGTGTTTCTCGCACCACAGAGCATGCAGTCGTCCCATGTAACCTTCTCGTTTAGGGACCATACTGGCATCGTAGCACTCTAGCAGGCCGTCATTGAGTCGATCCGTCCACTTAAAAGTAACAAGGTTTTGCCGGTCAATCGCATTGACTTCGTCTTGATTGGCTCCCCAAACTCTAGAGTAGTCGGCATTGTTATCCGACAAATTGTCGGGAGCCCTGCGCGTTCGATTGTTTTAAAAAAACACTTACTACAACTATGTTTGGTGTTGTCATTGTTGTTCCCACGAATTTATAAAAAAGTAGTTGAATCTTATACCAATAAAATTATTTTTTCAACAAAGTAGTTGTTCGGCTTTCCACAAAGCAGTTGAATTTTCAAAAAACAAAAAAAAATTAATTGTGAACCCAAAATGTAAATATTTTTCACATGACCATGATCACGCAAGTTTTTATCTCGAGATGAACCCTCAATCAAAAAAAAAGTTTTTAACAAACTAGTTCTAATGAAAAAGATCGATTTTCAATAAAATGATAAATCTTTAATATGAATAGTTAAATTTTCAATTTAAAAAATTATTTTTTGTTAAAAGAAACTTAAAACCTAAAGGATGAATCTTCAATTTAAGTTATAAATCTGCAATAAAAAAATGTTGCTATTTTGATTTCATTTTATATATTTTTTATTTTATATATTTAAAGGTGGCGCAGGCCTCATTAAGTTCAACACGTATTTCCCATAAGAAAAAAATACGTGTTTGTAAATTTTATTCAAAATCGTCACTTTTAGCTGAATCGAGTTGAAACTCAATATTTATCTTCACAATCATCCATATTATATGACTAAAATATTATTTTTTAAATATCACCCCCATGAGTACGTTTTATAGGGTCCCAAATAAACCTCATGAGTAAAAAAATGTGTTTTGCGAGTCTTTGGCGCTAATTATGATTGTTTGCATTTTTTTATGCAGATTGTTTCTAATACATAAATTACTACTTTAAACTGATAATTCGATATTGACATAAATCGTTTGAACAATTTATTATTGTTTTTAGCAATTTGCTCTTAGAATAGAGTTAGAAAGTCGCGTTTTTTTTCAAAAAATGTCCACTTTTCGTTCAATATTCAATTCAAGTTTTTTTTTAATTTCAAAATTATTGTCCAATTTTCAATGAGAGTGATGTAAATAACTAATTTGAGTTAAAAAAATCAATTTTTTGGAGAATTTTTTATTATTTTTAATAATATTCAATAGGAATAATTCTAGTAACTTGTGTTTTTTTCTGAAATTTTTAACTTTTTACCACTTTTTACGTAGTGAAGTAATAAATAATACAAGTTAGAAAGAATAGTTGTTCAAACAATTTATTATTGTTTATAATCATCTTATCTTAGATAAGTGCTAAATAGTTGTGGTTTTTTCTGAACTTTTAAAACTTTTTTGTCCACTTTTCACTTAGTAAGGTAATGATTAATGCAAGTTAACAGACATCCATATCATAAATTACGCAATTTGTAATTCAAGGTGACAAATAGAATAATAATGCGTATATTTATTAAGTAATAGCTTTTTTTAAGAAGATGAAATCCTAACCAAATACATACGTTTTTAATCAAGTAGTTGAATTTTCAACCATAAAGATTTATTTTACATATATTGAAAAGACGAATTTTCCAAAAAATCCCATACATTTTTAAATAAATAGTTTGAATAATAAAGGTGATGTTAGTCCAAATTTTTTTAGAATAATTTTTAGTTTATATTTGTTTCGTTTCAAAAATGTTTAACCAAAAAAGTAATGGTTAAATTTTCATTTAAGAGAATTATTGTTGAATGAAAAAAAAAACGAATTTTCTACAATACAATTGATTTTTCAGTTAAAAGAATTACTTTCTGATTAAAAAATACGAATTTCCAACTAAAATTATGAATTTTAAAGCAAAGAAAACTAAACTTTTAAGAAAGTAGTTCAACTTTCAACCAAGTAGTTGAATTTTCAAACTATAAAGATGAATTTTCAACGAAACATGTAATATTTGATACTTTATAAAACAAGTTTTAATTTAAAATAAACAACAGTTGGACTTTACAAACCAAAAGCGAATTTAAAAAAACAAATTGTTGAATTTTTAAGCCCAAATGATGAACTTTCTACAGAACAGTTGAATCATAAAAAAATGTACATTTTTAATCAATGATTTGAGTTTTTAACAAAATAGTTAAATTTTCAGTTAAAAAAATGAATTGTAAAGAAGAAAAAATTATTTTCTATCAAAAAGACGAATTTTCAACAAAATACATAAATTTTTAACCAAATAGTTGAATTTTCTACTGAATTGTTGAATTTTTAAGTCAAAAATACGAATTTTCTACAAAACAATTGAATGTTTAACAAAAAAGTTCATTTTCAATCGAAACAGATTAATCGTTAACTAGACGCTTGTATTTTCAACCAAAAAAGATTAAATTTTTACAGAAAGAGATGAATTTTCATACAAAAAAGATGAATGTTCAACAAAAGATTTGAATTTTCAACCAAAACATATTTATACGTCAAGGATGAAAAAAAATTGCAATTGAATTGCTGAATTTTTGAGCCAAAAAGACGAATTCTCAACAAAACAGTTGAATTTTCAAACATAAGAAGTGTGTCTTTTGAACAAGATTGTTAAATTTTCAACTAAATAATTTACTTTCATACCAAAAAAGGATATAAGAATTCATAACGAAAAATTTATTAGTAGACTTTTGTACTGAAAACAATGAACTTTCCAGCATAAATAATTATGATTTTCTTATTGGTTTCTAAAGAATAACACTTTAAATATCATGTTATATTAAACTGTAAGTTTAGTATATATGTAGTTATATATTATAATATGTACCTATATACATATGTAATTTAATATACATAATTTAAATTTATTCTGAAATATTCTCTCATATTCCCACATATCGAAACATATTTTCGTTGCTATAAGTTCATTCATTAATTCTCAGAACCTAAAATTCAACACTAATTATTTTTCTGGTTTAGGGACAGCAAAAAACGCAGTAAGCTTTTCAGAAAAGCAATGCTGTACCTACTTTAGCTAACAATCCTTACCTTTAGTAGATACATTTTTCTTTGTTTTCATATGGACGCACAAATTTTTTAAATAAATTACTACAAAGCGCAATTTTATTATAATGCCAAGACTTTAAATATTTGTTCAAAATTACAGGGTTGAATTTTTCGACTTGACACTAGAAGCCTCAAACATTTAATTTCGTTTCTAACTTAAAATCGACAAGATTTAATCTTTCGAATAAAAAATTATAAAAGTTCGAAAGTTAACATTCTTTAATTATTTCATTTTGAACTCTTTTAATGAGAAATAATACAATTTTAATTCCTTTACATTTTACATGCTCTAATTTTCGAAATTGTAATCTAAATAGTTCAATTAAAATTCAGTTCAAAAGAAAAAACAGTTATTTTGTAATTCCGTATCGAATTAAGTCGCTTATAGATAAAAAAGTTAAACCTTATTACAATTACATCTTAGTTCTCTTTCTTCATTTCACAATAAACCTTGTAGAAAGTTTGTTCTTCGTATGTTTGATATCGTCGTTGGCAGAGCAAACAATGTGTGTAAATAGCACCATTAAGACTACATTGTTTTCAAGTCAGAAAAAAAAATTGTCTGGTAATTAAGGTTGTAATCATTGATTTTAAAATGTATTTTTGAATAGAAAAATTTTGTAAGTTTATTTTTTTTTTATTTAACCCTTAGTTTCCCTACGGGGGTCAAAATGATTTAGAGGGCTTTTGAAAGCGGCACAATTTCTGTATAACCAGGGGATTAAAATCGGGTAATTTTGTGCTTCTTGGTACACCTAAAATATCATTAAAGATGATACTTGTATTAATTTATTCTGCACTTACCAATCGAATTGAGAATAACCAGGGCGGTGGAAAACACATGAAGGATTCTGATTTTTTTCAATCGTGGGAACAATTGATAATTAAAGAATGTTGAAAACATCTTGACTAATGAGTATTCTGATTTTTCGTGTATATATATACTATTTTGGGATATTTGTATTTTCCCCTTTCCGAACATAGATCGTAGCCTGGATGGATCTTATTGGCGGGGCTTAGTGAGATGACATAAATGTTAGTCAGCATCACTTTATTTATTCAATCATGAATTCCTCGCACGTGTTTCACCTTGAAGCTGTAGAACCCGGATGTTGATTAGAAAAAAATCAATTTAAGATTCTTTTTTTAAGGGTTCTTTTTAAGGGTGTAAAAAGAAAGTACGAGTTCGTTAGCCAGCTTTTTGGATACAAATTCAAAATGTTAGAGCATTTTGAAAATTTTTGTGGCTATTTTTTCTCAATATTTAAAAATTACATGTGCGGCTATTCATAGTTCTCGAAAAGTCGAAAAATATATCTTCACGACTTTTTTCGATAAAAAGAAAATTATGAGAGTAATAGCATTTTTAAGATTCAAAAAAACAAACTATAATGAAAATGGCAAGCCAAACAACGCACAATATGAAAAAAAGCCATGAGAAGAAAAACGTTGCTTTTTGAAAGCCTTAAAAGATTATCATAACAACTTTTTGAACTTTCATGAAAAATCGAAAATTCACATTTTTATCGCACAAAAAATAATGAAAAATCAAAAATTTTATTTTCCGGTCTAATTATGCAGGATATGAAAAAAGATGAATAGACAAAGATTTTGCACCCAGAGTAGATCTACATATTTATTAATCACATTTGATAGGATCCATAACTTTTTTTTTTATTCATGAAAAACAATATCAAAATAAAAAAATTAAATTTTCGGACGACACAAGCTACGAAAACAATAGACAAAAAATATTCACCCGAAAATAGCTACAATTTAGTTATTAATCATTTTTTGGCAGGATTCGTAGTGTTTGTTTTAATCGTGAAAAATTACATTAAAACTAAAAAAATTGAATTTGTGGAAAACCGACGCAAGGTACGAAAAAAAATTAATAAAAAAAATTGTACACCCAAAAAAGATCTATAAATTTGTTATTAATTATTTTTTGATGGAACAAGTAATTTTTGTTTCAATCGTAAAAAATAAAAGTAACAATAAACAAATTTAACTTTTGGTTAAATGAAACAAGCTATTAAAAAATTAAAAGACAAAAGTTGCTCACCCAAAAAGAGCTACAAATTTGTCCTCAATTATTTCTTTATAGGACGCGTAATTTCTGTTTGAATCGTACAAAATAACATTAACAATAAAAAAATTCAATTTTTGGAAAAATAACGCAAGGTACGAATAAAATTAATGAACAAAAGTTGTACACTCAGGAAAGGTCTACTTTGTTCTGAATTATTTTTTTATAGGATGCGTATTTTTTTTTAAGTCGTAAAAAATTTCCTTGAAAGTAAACAAATTAAGTTTCTGGAAAACTGACGGGAAGTGCAATAAGATTTTAATTACCATAATTTGTATTATAGGATGTGCACTTCTTCGAATTATAAAAACAAGACAATATTTATCATGATTACTTTAACATTTGTTCTTTATTTTGCATTTAATTTTATTCTCAGACACTCTGAGAAATTTATCATTTCACTAAAATATTATTACATTTTATAATATGCATTGTTAAGTCAAGTTTTTTATTTAAGTGTATTTTTATAATAAAAGTTAATATCAAATTTGTAGATCTTTTTTGGTTGAAAAACTTTTAACAAAGTAGTGCTACTTTGAACGAAAAAAGATCAATTTTCAACGAAATATGTAATAGCTGATATTTCAACCAAGACAGATTTCAATTAGAATAAAAAACAGTTGAGCTCAACCAAAAAATACGGATTTTCAACAAAATAGTTGAAACCATAACCGAAACAGTTCATTTTCAACCAAAAATTTGTATTTTCAAACAAAGAAGATGAAATTTTTACCAAAATAGTTAAATTTTCTACTAAAAAGGACGATTTTTTAAACAAAATACAGGAAGTTTGAACCGAAAGAGGTATACTTAAATTTTCAGTTGAGAAAGTAATTAAGAAGGAAAATAAAAGGTTTTTCAACAAAATAGTTCAACTTTTTAAAAAAGAAATCAATTATTAACAAAAAATAAATTTTTAACAAAGGAGTTCAACATTCAACCAAGAGGTCGAATTTTCAATCAAAAAGATAAAGTTTAACGAGGAAGATTAATTTGCTATCACGGAAGAGAAATTTTCAACTAAATAGTTGAATTTTCACTAAATAATTACGTTTTCAACCGAAAAATATACTTTTTCAAACAAATGAGAAGCCATTCTGTAGAAAAATTATAATAGTATGATTTCAATTAAAAAGAATGAACTTTTAACCAAAAATATTTCATCTTTTTTATTGGGTTCAAATTGAACTTGGAACATGGAAGTTTCGGAAGAAATTCTGATGTTAATTTAGAACAGGAAATTTTTGAAAAACATTTTAATTGTGATCTGAAATAAGGAATTTTCCGAAAGAATTTCAAGTTGCAGTAAGAAAAGGACTTTTCTAAAAGAGTTTTTATTTTGGTTTAGAACACAGAATTTTCGAAAAGCAATTATAATTCAGATCTGAATCAAGGAATTTCTCTAAAGAATTACAATAATTTGGTCTCTGAACTGAGGCTTTTTAAAAAGAATTATTATTTTGATTTGGAAAAGGAAATTTTCGAGTAGAATTATAATTCTTACTTTCAACAGGGAATTTGAAAAAAAATTATAAATATGAGTTATAACAAGAAATTTTTGAAAAGAATTATCATTCTGGTTTAGGAATAGGGACTTTTTAAAAAGTGATTATAGTTTAGATCTGAAATAATGAATTTTTCAAAAGATAAACAATTTTGACTTTTTTTGGCAACTCTAATTTGAAGCACGAAATTTCGTACAAAAATTCTAATCCGAAAGGGGGAATCTTCAAGAAAGAATTATAATTCTGATCTAAAACAAAGAATTTTCCAACAAAAATTATAATTCGGATTTGAAAGAGATCATTTTCTTTCTGAGATAAAAATTGACGTATTCCATTTTTCGTCGAAATTTATTTTTTGATAGACATTCGATCTTTTTGCTTGAAAATTTATCTGTTTAGTTGAAAATACCTTTTTTTTTTACTAAACTGTAGCTACTTTTTTTGGCTAGAAAACTGATCTTTTTCAGCTGAAAATTCGCTTATTTTGTTAAAAACTTATTTTGTTATCAAAGATTTATCAGTCTGGTTGATAATTGAACTATTTTCTTGAAAATTCTCTTTTCCTTGGTTGAAAATTAATTATTTTAACTGAAAGTGTAATAATAAAATTTTACATCGATAAATTAAAAATTTGTGTCAATTCTATTAGGCAAACAAACGTGACATTCTTTGTCACTGCCCTTCAACTGTAACTCAATTATTGATTCTGTTTGTGAACTTGGCATCATTCCTTCTTTCAAGTTTTTCAAATTACCCATCGGCATTGAGGAAAAGCGACAAGAATGCTCTCGAGATTTTCGTGACACATCTGTTTTTAAGATAAATAAGATTTAAAATATTTTCAAAGACCTAGAAAAGCTTTGAAAATTAATTTCTCCTGTACTAATTCCAATAAAATTAATAAATTTCCTCCAAACGCGATGCATTTAATTTTTAATTATTCTTTAAAGAAAGGATTGACTCACGTCTACAATATTTCTTTCTAAAAAGTTCAACTTATCAATTTCATTTATTTTTAAATGTAGCAACTTTATAGCATTTAAGATCTTGCAAAGTCTAAAATTTGCAATTTTCTATTCTGTTGTTTCAATTTTCAGCCAAAGAGATGAATCTTCAACCAAAACAATCAAGTGTTGACAAAAGAGTTGAATTTTTAAACAAGAAATATTTTTAAGTCAAGAAAGAAACAAAAATAAACCATATTGATGACTTTTCAAGCAGAAAAAAACGGATTTTCAACAAAAATTTTAATTCTGAGCCAAACAGTTGTATTTTTAAATAAAAAGTAAATATCAACCAAAAGTGGAATATTTAAATCTTCAGTTAAAAATATTGATTTTTTACCCCCCATAAAAACTAATTTTCAGCAAAATAGTTCAATTTTTAACCAAAGATATTATATTGAACCAAAAAAATAAATTAGTAACAAAAAAGTAGAATTTTCAATCAAGACAGATTTTTAAGTCGAGAAAGAAAAGAAAGATTAACCAAATTGATGAACTGTCAAGATAAAAAAAAAACGCAGAAAATAATTAAATTTTCAGTCGAAGAGATGAATCTTCAACCAAAAAAAATGAATTGTTAACAAAAGAGTTGAATTTTCGAACCAGAACTATTTGTCTACAAAAATTTAAATTTTTAACCAAGCAGTTGTATTTTTAAATGTAACAAAATAAGTATCAACTATAAATGGAATAATTGAATCTTCAGTTGAAAAATTTAATTTTTTACCAAAAAAAAAAACAAACAAATTTTGAACAAAATAGTTTAATTATCAGTCAGAGGTGAATCTTTAACTAAAAAAATTAATTGTTAACAAAAGAGTTGAATTTTAAATAAAAATGATTTTTTAGTCAAGAAAGAAAGAAAGAAAAAGAAACCAAATTGATACATTTTCATGTCAAAAATACGAATTTTCTACAAAACAGTTGAATTTAAACCAGAAAATATGGATTTTTTGTTGAAAATTTGAATATTTGTTTAAAAAATAATCTATTTTGTTGAGAAGTAAATATATTTACTTAAAATATTAGGAATGTAGAGCGTTTTATATTGGATTTTATACAATTCCCAGATTAATTTTATTTAAAACAATTTATACCATGCAGTGCGTCCACTGTTTCGACTCCCAAAATTTTTAGGGGGATGACTACAAAATGGAGAAGAATAAAATTCCCGACACTGTAAAATTCCCGAATAATGAAATTCTCGACTGTTTATAATATTACCGAATTTCTAAATTTTCGAATAATAAAATTCCGGACAGAAAATTGTCGAATCATAAAATATCCGAACTAGAAAACTCCTGAATTTAAACAATTAAAATTTGTTCATAAATATCATTTACTTATTAAAAATAAAATAATCCCATATTTTATAAATTAATATTTTTGAATTACATATTATTATTTTAAATGCAAATAATAATTGTTGAAACTTTAAACGTTAAAACTGTTTGTTTTTTTTTCATAAAAATATTGGATGATTCTATTTTTGGTCAATAAATAATATTCATAACAAATTTAATTGTTTAAATTCAGAAATTTTATGTCTCGGGAATTTCCCAGTTCGCATATTTTATAATTCTGCAATTTTCTGTCGGCAATTCAATTATTCGGGAATTTTCCAGTTCATGATTTTTATGTTTCGGCAATTTTATAGAGATGACTGAAAAATCCCGAAAATTAAATTCCCGAATTGGGAAATTCTCGATTAATAAAATTCTCGAATAATACAATATCCGAATAATAAAATTCCCGAGTGATAAAATTTCCGAATCGGAAAATTTCTAAATAATAAAATTCCCGACATTTTATAATATTACCAAATTTGGAAATTCCCGAATAATAAAATTCCTGACGGAAAATTCCCGAATTATAAAATAACCGAACTAAACAAACTCCACAATTTAAACAATCAAGAAAATTGTTTTTGAGTAAATATTATTTATTTATTTATTAAAAATACATTTATCAAATATTTTTGTCACGGACAATTTTTTTTTAATGTTTGAAGTTTAGAAAGATATTTAAGCCTTAAAAAATATTACTTTGATAAAAATATTTCATTGTATTTTTAATAAATAAGTAATGTTGAATAAAAAAAACAATTTTATTGTTTGGATATTTTATAATTCAACGATTTTATGTCGGAAAATTCCAAATTTGGTGATATTATAAACTGTTTGGGGATTTTTTTATTTGTGAATTCTACTTTCTGGGAATTTTATTACTTGGGAATTTTGTTATTTGGGAATTTTATTATTTCGGAATTTTCCAATTCCGAAAATTCACAGCGTCGGGAATTTTATTTTTCGGAACTTTACAGTTTTCCCCAAAATGTAGATTTTAAAAGATTTTGAACAAAAAGATACCTAGAAAATTGCTATTTTTTATTCTGATAAATTAATTTTAAGAGAATATTTAAAATGATCTAAGAACATTCTATAAGATTTACCAAATACTTGAAAAGGAATTCGGAAGACTTTAAAGCAATTTTTAAAATTTTAGGAACAATTCGAGTCAGCCTAAAAGATATTTAAGAATTCTAGAAGTTTTGAAGAGATTAAAAATATTTCCGAAAATTTATAAAATATTTTTTAATGTCTTCCAAACTTCTAAAAGTCCCTTTTAAACAGATTCGAATTTCACCTAAAATTTATAAAAATTCTGTCAATTAAACAATTTTTTTTAAATTTTCCAGATTCTTTCTCGACTTATCTAAAATCAAAAATCTTTTCGAAGTTTTTCAAGAATCCTAGTGAAATTATGTTCAATCGCAAATAAAAAACTATACCAGAGCGTAGCGCCCGATTTATCATGTCAGTATTATTTAAGAAAGAAAAAATTTAAGTTTACTTAATAGGAATTTTGATAACAAACTAGCAAGTTTTTTTTAGTTAACTAAAACTAGATCCACTATTTTTGAATTTCAAGAAATCATTTCGACGAGTGTTTATTAATTACTTATTTTCTTTTTTGTTTCAGGTAAGTTCCGGCTGTGATTGCGTATTTCAAAGAGGATGACATGAAAAAATTATGATGCACTCTATAAAGTTATTTGAGTCTCACGAAACGAATTTATGAAGACTCTTGACATAAAATATATGCCAATTTTTTAAGACTTCAAATACATTTTGGTGTCATCAACTCATTGGAAAACTAATAGCACAAAAATTAATAGATGAATTATAGTAATTATAATTATATCTGTAGTGGTATAGAATTTATATTTATACTCTATAACCAATTGGATTGAGCAAAAAATTGTCCCGTATATTTAGATAAAAATTGTTTTAACAATCTAGGTATCAATTTTCGTCATCAGAATGTACGGTGGAATTCTACAGACATTTCAAGCCAATAAGAAATGTTTTAAAAAAAGTGGCAATTGCATGGATATCCCGTAACACCTTTCATTTGATAAATTCCATATTCCTGATTATTCATGGAATTTGATTAACCCTTGTGTGCATACCTCGGGCATGTACACACACACACTCGGAATATCAGTGGCAAACTAATTTAAACAAATATCCAACAAAAAGTACCTCAAACTT
>CAKNXH010001683.1:176697-253031 GCA_932178445.1 Andricus quercusramuli | reverse complement strand
TTTTAAAATAAAAATTCATCTTTTCTGTCTGACAGTTAATTCTTTCTTTTCGAAAAGTCTACTCTTGAATTTTTTGTTCAGAATTAATATCTTTAGGTTCAAGTTCCACTATTTGGTTGAAAATGTAATTATATTTTGTTGAAAATTCGACTGTTTTGTTAGAAAGTCATCTTTTTTGGTAGAAAAGTCATATTTTTTTGTTGAAAATTCGTATTTTCAGCTAGATAGTTCAACTATCTGGTTGTTAATGCAACTGTTTGCTTAAAAATTATTATTTTGTTAAAAATTCAACTATGTAGTTGAAAATTCATCTTTCTTGCTTGAAATTTTTTTTTTTTATATTGATCTTCTCAGGTTTAAAACTGAAATGTTTTCTAAATCATACGAATTTTTAGCTAAAGAAAACTACACTATTGATGAAAAATCATTTTTTTTTTTTTTTTTTTTTTGAAAATTCGACTATTTTTTTCAAAATTCAAAATTAATTACTCGAAATCTCAGGAATGTCGTACCTAAAATAATGTTTTTTAAAAGATTTTATCGTCTTAGCTTTTTTCATGAGTCGCCCTATTTTCCCGGATTTAAGAGCATTTTTGGCTGTGAAGTACAATAATTTACATTACATCAGGATGCACAGTAGGGTGGTTCAAAAATGCATTGAAAATTTTTCTTCCGAATTTGTATGCATATGGCCCGGAAACTTGTTTGAATTCACACAAAAATACATTTAAAAAAAATTATATTTAGAGGTGGCGCAAGCCCCATGAAGTTTACCACGTATTTTCTAGAAGAAAAAAAGACGTTTTCTTACATTTTATTGAGAATCGTCAATATTATCTGAATTGAGTTGAAACTTAATATTTCTCTTCACAATTAGCCATAGAGTACAAATAAAAGCTTAGTTTTTGAATATCGCCCCCATAAGTCTGTTTTATAGGGTTCCAAAACAACCTCGTAAGAGAGAAAATGGGTTTTGCCAGTTTTTGGGGCTAATTATGATTTTTTGCAGTTTATTTAATGCTTATTGTTTTTAATACATAAAATACTACTTTATACTGATAATTAGATGTGTACATGAATTGTTTAAACCATTTGTTATTATTTTCAATAATATTTTCTTTGAAAAATGCTAGAAACTGCGTTTTTTTTATAAATTTTTACCTTTTTGTCCACTTTTTAATTGGGGCGAGTTAATATTTAATTCAATTTAGCAAAAATAATTGTTTAAACAAATAATTATTGTTTATAGCAATTTTCTTATATAATAATACTAGGTAGTGGCGGTTTTATCTGAAATTTTTAACGTTTTTTCCTCTTTTCACTTAGTGAGGTAATAATCAATGCAAGTTAACAAAAATAGTTGTTTAAACAATTTATTAATGTTTATAACTATCTTCTCTTAGATAAATGCTATAAAGTTGCAGGTTCTCTGAAATATTTAACATTCCTTTACACCAAAAACTCGCAAAACCCATTTTTTCACTCATGGGGTTTCCATTGGGACCCTATAAAACTGACTTATAGGAGTAATATTTTGTTTGTATTCTATGCCTAATTGTGAAGATAAATGTTGAGTTTCAATTCGATTCACCTAATATTGACGATTCTGAATAAAATGTACATAAACGTATTTTTTTCTTATGGGAAATACGTGTTTTTTTGAAACAAAAAAAATGGATTCATTTTTTGGGGGATTCGAAGAAATTTCAGGGCGATATGCATGCAAATTCGAGAAAATAATGTGGACCACCCTAGTGCACAGTCTTTCCCCTTTACCCCTGCGTTTCCCCCTTTTCTCTTTAAATTTACGATATTTGAACAAACAATTGTTCGTTTTGCAGAATTATCTATTATAATTAATTGATTTTTTTTTTAATTTGACTAATTTCCATCTAAATTATTTAGGATTTAAATAAAATTCTAAAGGTAAAATATTTTTTTCGTTGAATCTATACTAATTAAATATTTTGAAAATGAAATATAATGAAGTACGATTGTCATTATGTGAGACATATTATAAAATAATTATTCTCCGAGTAGACCAAAATTCAAACAAGATTTACAACTGATCTTAATGATATTTTTCGATTGAACACAAATTTAACAAGTTCTAGAATTTAATCAATTTTCAATATTTAATATAATTAATATAACTAAGATTTAATAGTTAAAAAAAATACATTCCATATAATATTGAATTAATGTAAAGATTGATCAAAATTTAAAAAAATGTCTTTCTTTTCCCTTTTTTAAATGAAAAAACCTCAGCTTTTCTTTCAGATAAAAATAAAACCAAAAAATGTTTTTTTTTTTTAAATATGCAAATTATAACCATTTTTTATTTAAAATTAAAAACATTTTCCGTTGAAAATTGTTTTACCCCTCAGAGTTTAATTTGAAAATGTTCATAGTTGAGTCTTTTAGTTTCACTTCGTACATTTAATAATTTTTAAATTGATACTTTTTTTAATGCTCACAATTTTCAGTAATAAGTATTTGAAACAGAAGAATTTTGATTTCGTAATATTAGACAATTTCTAGACGTTTTAAATTCAACAATTTCTGAATTATGAATTGTAAATGTAAATTTTTCAGATATAAACATTTTTCATTGAAGTATTCAAAAAATATTGCTATTCAAATTTTGACAATATTTATGAAAACAGTTAAGATCTCAAGACACGTAAAAAAATTGGCATCCATATGAAAATATTAAAAGTACGAAAGTAAGAGTTCGTTCAAACACATCTTAAACAACTTCAGGAAAAAAAATTTGGTTCATAGTAATTTATTTTCGTTGTAAACATTTGTAGAACTCTTAATAAACTCTCTTATTAAACTCTTAAAAATATTTTAAAATAAAAATAATAACAATAATATTATTACATTTAAAATATTTTAGGCGTTCAAATTTTAACTATTTTTAATTTGAGTTTGGTAGCATTGAAGAATGTTGTTTCTAATTTACATTCAAATTATTAATTATAAAATAACAAAGCTTGGACAGAAATATTTAATTGTACTTATAAGTATCACGAATTGATTATTAATGGAGGCATTTTTATAAGGGGAAATATTCTTGATTACGAGAACGATTTAAGACATGAAAACATTATTTATTCAACATGTATAATTTCCAATTAAAATTCTTTATAGCTAAATAATTGTAAAATAGAAAAAGTTAAAATTGGAACAATTTCATGTTTAAAAATTCAAAAGTATTTTGTTTTAATTTAAATAATTCTAGCATGTTTAGTTTAAACTCTAAATCGCAGTTGAAGATTTAATTATTAGAGACTTTTCTTTACATGAATTTTACAGAATAAACAAAATTTCAATTAAAAACCTCATTAATTGAAAACAATTTTAAATTGAAGACGTTTAAAGATATAGTTTCAATGAAACTTTTTTAATCAGAGAATTTCAAATTAACGCAGACACTTTGGGTGACTCCTGCTTTGCGATTTTATAATTGTGAATTTTTTTTGTTCGAAAATTTAGGCGCTTCAAGTCACGTTATAAATCAATTTTATTCTATAAATATTTAACTTCTTCCATGTAAATTAGTTTGTGTCCTGAGAATAATGTGTTAAAAACGTATACATTTAAATTGAAAATTGTTATATTCTGTTTATAAAGGATTCGAAATTAAAAATGTTACAAAAGATACAAATTTGTGTCTTTCAATATTAATTGTGAGGGAAAATGAAAAATTGGTGAGGGAAAGTGAGGGAAATTTGAAAATTAAGTTTTGCGGCCACGCTCATTAAGGATAGTTGTACGGTATTTAAAACAATTTAAAGAGATTGAAATAACTTTTATTTCACAACGGAAAAATCCAAAATAATGTTGGAAGGCATAATACAGGATATTACATTATTTTTTCTCCCAGAGGAATTTGTCGTCACCTAACCTTTCAGGTCCTGAGTAAGGTTGAACATCTCTTATCGGTGACTTTGGACGACGAACTAGATACGCAGGAGGATCCCATATTTCGAAAAATGGTATTGCCTTTTCTAAGACGCTACCTGTCTCTAGGCGAAAGTTTGCACCATCTCCTATGCGTTGAATAACTTTCTTCGGAACCGAATCATATATTTGAGCAAGTCTGTATTTACGCTTGTTACCAAATCTTTCTGGAATTAAGTATCCAACTCTAAAATTCATTATTACTGCCCCATATTCTCTAAAATGATCGTAGTCAATTAACTTCTTGTCTCCTCTTTTTGCATCTCGGTAATAGAAAACACCTTCACCACAAGTATTAGTCGACGATTCGAGCTCCTTCAGTAAGTTTGCAAGTACCTCCCATTGTGTTTGCGAAACTGATAATGTAAAAACAAAAAAAACAAAAAAAAGAATTTTATTAATGCTTGAAATGAGGGGCTTAGGAGCTATTTAAAAACTATTTCACACTTCAGGGTGCGGGGTTTTGGGTGTGGGGGGGGGGGGGGTAACAAGTTTTGTAATGACTTGTGACGTAGGGTGGGAGGGATTAACGTAGAATGTGACATCACATATGAAAAATATAAATGTAAATATAATTTTTTTATATAAAAATAATTCACAATCTTTCCCCTATTTATTTTTAACGAGTTTTTTTTAAAGAATTCCTCTTTTCCCCCTGTTTTCAAGAAATTTCCCGTTTTTCTGGATTTTTCGCTTAAATGCAAACTGAATTAAAAAAATGTAATAAAATAATCTAACTCAGGGTATCCAGCGACTTATTTATTGTAAAAGGAGACCTGTAAAAACTTTTTCTTTGAAAGTTAATTCTTTTTAATTTAAAAGTCTACTGTCATATGTTTGGTTCTGAATTCAACTCTAGTTAGAAATTCTGTTTGCTTGAAGATAAAAATATTTTGTTGAAAATTCGATTTTTGTTCCGTTAAAAATTAATTTTTTTAACTGAAAACTTAACTATTCTGTTAAGTATTTTCTTAGTATTTTGTTGCAAATTCGTCTTTTTGGGTTGAAAATTAAACTTTGGATACAGAATTCATACTTCTGGGTGGAAAAATCAACTGTTGTGTAGGGAACTCACTGTTTTGGTTTCAAAATTTATCTCTTTTGGTAGCAGTTGGATCTCTTTGTTGAAAATGCAACTGTTCGGTTAAAAAATAATCCGTGCGGTTTGAAAATTGAACTATTTTATTGAATTAAACAAATTTTATACCTTAGTTAATCATTGATAATCTCAAATTGAAAGCATTAAAATTTTTTTTTACTACATTGAACGATTTTGAATTGAAAGCGTTCCAAATAAAATATTTTCAGATCCTTAAAAAGTTGGAGGCACGAAATATGGCACATATATTATTACCGAAAACCTGGTTGGTTGTGATACTGTGTGAATATGACTTTTCAATTTGTCTGATAATAAAGATTACGAATTTTCTGCATTATCATTTTTGTGAACCAACATTTCCAAATAAGTCATTTTATTTCATGGTGACATTGATTTTAAACTTTTTCTAAACATTATTGATAAAAGAGAAAATTTTGTTTGTAAATAATTCCTTAATATTAGAAAATAATTATATTCTTAACATATTGTTACCACACTATAATTTGTAAACTTTTTCACACTTTTAAAGAGATTAGAAAAATGAAATTATGGACAAAAACATAAAAAAAATTTAATATCGGTAACGGTAAATAAAAAGGTTGTCGGTACCTGTAACGACAATTCTACAGGTACCGACAAGATGATTTCTGGGCACATTTTGGAATGATTTGCCTTTTTTTGTAAAGATTAATTTTAAATTTTGAAGGTTTCAAAATATGTTGGAAAAGAATTTATAAGATTTTAAAACAATTTTTTTAATTTTGCTCGATTTTTTTCAGCAAGCATAAATTATTTTGAAAGATATATAAAAGTTTCAGAAATTTTGAAAAGACTCGAAAATTTTTTAAAACGAGTGAAGATTTCAGATTTGAAAGGAAAATTTTTTAATTTTGCAAAATTACAAACAAAAAAACCCCTTCAAGAGATGTAAAAAAATAGATTGTCAAGAGAATAAGAAAATTAATTTGAAGAGAATGTTCAAAAAGATTTAAAAATTTGTTTGAATGATAAATGAGAATTGAAAAAATTTTAATTTCGAAAGTAGTCGAGTAAGTTTAAAATATTTTTCAAAGTTTTGCAAAGATTCCAAAATAATTTAAAACGTGAAAAGATTTCAAAACATTTCAAACACAATGTAGATTTTTGAAGATGTCGAACACAAAATTTATAAGCTTTTTAAGCATTTTGAGAGGTTCTAAATGAATACAAAATTTGTATCAAAATTCCCAGGAAAACCAACAATAATTTTTTTAAAATTAATTTTAACAGAACATTTAATAAGATTTCCAAAATTTACAAAAAATAATCTGGATGATTTAAGGTATTTTTTTTAAAGGATTTTCAAAAAATTGTAGGAAAAATTCGAGTTCCAAGATAATAAAGTTATTATTAGATCCCTTGAAAATTTTAAAATTATTTTTTTAAAACAAATTTTTAAGATAATATTGTAAAATATTAAAAAAAAAGTTATAAACTATGTTTCTAGCTAAAATCGCATCAAATGATACAATTTTAAAAATTTTAAAATTTTTTGTTTCATTTTTTAATTCATAGCATTGGAAATGATGGCGTGGAATTATATTTTTATCAAATATTTGAATTTTCCAGTAGGAAAAATTTTGACATCAACGAAATTTCTTTTCGCATTTCTACTTTTTTGGCAGGAAGCATTGCCTTAAAAAAATATTAAAATTTTTATTAGTTAACATCTCATGATCTCAAGTATCTCGAAGCCTTTTCCAGCTCTCCCTTTAAAAAATACTTGTCAGTGGCTGTTTGCAGAAGAGTTCACACTAAAAACTAGGCATTCATTTTTATTTGGGATCCTTTTTTGGGCGTTCTAATATGATCTCATAAAAAGTCTATTTTAGTACCAGTTTCTGTCTTGTTGAGTTTTGCTAACTTCAGATTGATAAATGATCCAAGATCGTGAAATAAATTGATTCACAGGGTTCATTGTTTTAATTGTTCCAAACTTCAATATTATTACGAATTCCGTGAATTCCATGCATTCTACGGCAAAATTTGCCGGAACTCGATACTCAACCTTTAAAGCAGACCTGCCCAACTCGGGGAAATTCCCTTGGCTTAAACGCATCTCAGGGTACCATCGTACCTGACTTGGCCTAGCGAACCTTTTCTATTGTGCGGTGCTCCGCCTGGAGCGAGCTCAACTCGAAGCTTGACGGAACGCTGTGGTGCTCAACCGGAGGCTACTGTGTATGTACGCGCGATGGTATCTTTAAAATTTAAATGGCTCTGTTCCCACCTCTATGATTGAATAATTAAATAAATAAATAATTAATATAATAATTAAATAATGAATTGAATAATTAAATTATTGAATAATTGAATGATGTAATAAATAAATAATTAAATGAATAATTAAATGAATAAATAATCGAAAAAATAAATGAATGAATGAATAATAATTAAATTTTTAAGGTACCATTGCGCGTACATACACAGTAGCCTCCTGTTGAGCACCACAGCGCTTCATCGAGCTTGGAGTTCGAGCTCGCTCGAGGCGGAGCACCGCACAATAGAAAATGTACGCTAGGCCAAGTCAGGTTCGATGGTACCCTGAGATGGGTTTAAGCCCTTCCCTTAGGGAACACATGTTCCGCGATCCCCACTCTTTTTCCTAGAGAGCGGGAGTGGTTGTAAACGCTTGCAAGAATCTCGCCTCTGTGACGTACACGTCTACCACGCGCATGCGTCTACCACCACTCCGCTCTCTAGGCGAAAGAGTGGTGGATGCGGAACATGTGTTCCCTAAGGGAATTTCCCCGAGTTGGGCAGGTCTGCTTTAAAGTAACTTTCAGGGAACTTGAAGTAACTTCTTTTATTAACGTACCTGTAATGAAATATATTCAAAAATAATAACTTACGTTCCCCAGTTTTGCTGGAACCTTCAGTTTTAAGTTTCCTACGTTTGTCCGGATATCCAGGATGAGATGAGGTGGGACTGGACGGAGTTGAGAAGGAGGGTCTGGGCGGATCCAATAAGAAGGTTCTGTGCGAAAATGAGGAGGTGGGACTGGACGGAGCTGTGTAGGAGGAGGTTCTGGACGGAGACCAGGGTATGTCCGCATATAAGGAGATTGGGAAGGTGACTCTGTGCTCTTCTGAGGAGGGTCCGGCCCAAGCTGAGAAGTGTGCGGACCGAGCTGGGGATTGTTTGGACGGAGCTGGGGATTGTGCGGACGGAGCTAAGGAGTGTGCGGACGGATCTGAGGAGTGTGGGGACGGAGCTGAGGATGGTACGGACATAGATATGGAGTGTCCGTACCTATGTGAGGTTTGTTCACGCGGATTGGAGATGGTTCCGCGTGTAGGTGAGTTGATTGTTGATTGTCCCCCGCTGCAGCAATTTCCTTGCGAGCTTAATTCTGTGAGGACAAATAGCAATGGAACAATGTTTGATTCTTAATACTGAAACTGATAGGAAGAGGTCGCGAGATGTGGCATGCTGATTTAACTGGGGATTAGCGGCTCCCAAAAAATATTGTTGATTACTTCTTACCTTATGTTAGCGTCTAATTATTTCTTAAATTTATTCTGCGTAGTTTGGTAGCTGTTCGGCTGAGAGCGCCCCCTCCCTAACGGAGCGGGCCAACGTCGGTCGGTCCGAGATCGTGAACAATTTTAGAAAATCGCGATATTCAGTGAGCCTTATATGAGCCTAAAGATTTGGTATGCAAAAAGTCGTTTAGTTAATTTTATAAACATTGTTTTCTAAAAATTGTTTAAACAAAACTGTTTAAACAATTTTTTCAAAACTTTCTTATTATATTTTGCGAGCCTCAATTGAGCCGGAAATTCCTGTGAAAATAGAAATTCGAAATTTTAATCCCTTCACTGTTTTTTCAAGGTGGTGCTGCTAACTTTACGTAAAGTTGGCAGCACCACCGGTTTTTTTAAACAAATTGCAGAGCCGAAAATTTGGCATTAGGATTAGGGTATTAAATTAGGCCTAAATGAGCCCTTAATTATTGCGTGAAAAAGATAATGAAATTATGAAATGGCGCTGTCAACTTTACCCACCTGGTGAGGTGATGCTTGGTTCAAAAATAAATTGTTTCTTAAAAATTCAACTGTCTTTGATGAAATTCGTTTTTTTTGCTTCGAAACTTGTAATATTTGGTAAAATCTTGAATATTTCTTGGAAAACTCGTCTTTCTTAATAAAAAATTCAACAATTGTTTCAAGCAACAGAATAACTACCATTGACGATTCGACGATCCGAATGCACCGGATCGCGCACCATGTCGCTTAGCACGTATTCTACGAGAACTTTTTCAAAATTTAAATTGTGTCAATATCCAAAATAACTACCAATGGTGAGTCGACGCTCCGGGTGCCCCAGCTCGTGGACCAGGCCGTTCAAGACGTCATCTACGAGAACTTTTTTGAAATTTAAATTTTGTCGATAACCAAAGAATTCCAAATAATGACTCGACGATCCGGGTGCACCAGATAGTTTATAAAATTTCTTGAAAAATTATTTTGTCCCAAAATTAGCATATTCTCGTGTTTCTCATTTCAATGCAAGCCTTTAACTTTATATAACTTATATAAACTTGTTCTATATAGCTATCTAACTTCTTATTAATCTTGAACCTACGAGAACTTACAAACAAGAAAGAATTTGCGATTAGAACATTTTTTGAAATAGAAAATTTCCAAAATTTTAAAAGTGATAAGGGTCCCGAAATTAGTAATTCCCTAAATTTAAAATTAAATTTTCGAAATTTGATATTCTTGAAATTACTGCCATTATAAATATAAAGCTACGGAAATTTAAAATTCCCGAAATTATGAAACTAGAATTTTCATGTTATCTATATTCTAGAGAAACAGCGAATTTATTTTAAAAAGCATTCACTCATTAGAAAAGAAGAAAGTCTGAACCCGTAAATTACTAAAATTTCTAAAGCAAACAATTTTTTTCTGAAACGGGCGCGAATAAGGGAATGCGAATAAGAATTTTAATAGCGTGCAATTATTAGTGTAGTTATTTTTGTTTTTAATAGCATAATAATAATAATAATAATAAAGTAAAAAATAAAAATAAAAAAAATGAAAATAAAAAAAAAAATAATAATAAAAAAAAATAATCGGCTGTCTTGGAGGTATGAAAGCTTCATTTATCAGCCAACTCAATAAGATTCCGGCTTGCCAGCGTCAGGCTCATTTCATCGCGAACCGGATGCAAAAGGCTGTTCTCCTGGGATCACTCCATCTGGTCCGTCAACACTGTTCCTCTTAAATTCTACAAAGATTGGTAGCTCTAAAAAAGTATCCAGAGGTGGAACCTTCATCTCCAACTGTCTTGTCTGCCGCGTAAGGTCATCCGCGGCTAGAGACCTGACTCCAAGGAACAGTGTTGCCCGATGTTCTCACGCGTAAATTTCCCGCTCTTGCTTACCTTCTAGGACAGAAGGAGCAGCAGCGGATGACGTACACGTTCCAGTAGCTTTAGGATTGGTTTCTTTAAGGAATCATGATCGAAGCTTCCGGAGCCTACAACTTCTCTAAATAAAAAGATTAATTTTTTTAGGCCAAAAATCGGTCATAATTTTATAGAACTGCTCTCTATAGTTTCGAGACTTCTCCGATATAGACTGCATATTAGCTGAACTTTTAGATTTTCTAGAACTATTCTACGTTTCTCGCATCCTGCCTTCTAATAGAGAATACGTCACCTCATCCCTTACAATTTATAGAACTTTGTATTATTTTTATTCTTAACTTTGTATTGTTTTTAACTTAGAACTTAATTATCTAAGTTTTGGTTGACGATTGATCTATTTCAGTAAAAATTAATTTCTTTGATTGAAAACTTTTTTTTGAAGATTTATTGTTTTAGTAGAAAGCTGATGTTTTTGGTTTAAAATTTAAGTATGCGAGTTAAAGAATCATCAGTGTAGTTGAAAATTCATCAATTAGGTTGAAAATTAATTCCTTTAACTAAAAATGTAACTATTCCATTTTCGGTTGAAAATTGATTTTTTTTTAGTTCAAAATTATAAAACTATTTCGTTGAATATTTGTCTCCTTTAATTGAAAATTCAACGATTTTTTTGGAAATTCATGTATTTCGTTGAAAATTTTTATTTTTTGGTAGAAAATTAATCTAGAACGAACTTCACGTATTAAAATAAATAATTGCATTTTGCGGCAAATATGAATATTTTGCTTTTAGTTGATCGGGAAAATTGAAAAACTTGACCGAGAAAAACCGAAAAATGACCGAGAATTTGAAATCTTCCGCCGAATCGCCACCTTGATTATCAATTATAGCATTTCTGTGCATTACTTTGCTTAAATTGAAATATGTATATCTAAGATCAAATAACGTGATACATGGAAACCCCCAGTTAAAAAATCACCCCTTCTCCTCACGTTTCCTATCACCTCCCCTCACAAAATAATTCCCCTTTTCCTCACTTCGACCCACTTTTCTAACGAAGCCTTCAAAGCAGGAACGAATACAGATTCAGCAAATACAAATATCTTGAAAAATAATGCGATTTACTGCGTTGTTAATATATGTTTTGCGCAATTTAGAATTACGCATGTAAAAGTATATTAGTATGTGGGTATATATGTGTACTGAAATATCTTCTACAAAATTCTTTAGTATCTCGTAATTGAATGATTTCGGAATAAAATTTCGAAAATATAGGACAAACACAAGATTGAATATTTTTTTATTAGAACTTTGAACATTGGTTGCGGCTCGTCATTGTAATTGTCCAAAAAAGGCATTTTTCGAAGTTAATGCGCTTTTCGATTTTTTCGAAATTTAGTTCAAATGATGTTGGGCTCTACGAAATCTTACAAGTGATTTTCATGATTTCTGAGCTATTTCGAGACTGACACGGATTTTCCTGAGAATGACGCGCATGGAATGAGTTTTGACTATAGTTTCGTAATATCACACGGAGAAGAATGCGGATTTTGTAACCAATTTTGAATAGTTTTTGACTGAGTCCTAAACTGCACCAGGACTCAGTTCCTATTTTTCGATTTTTGTTTATCTCGGTGTTGTTTTGTTGAAAAATTGGGAATTGAAATAGCCAAAATTTATAAAAATGCAATAAAGAAGATATATTATTATATCTACCTATGAACATGAAGAAAACTGTTATGAGGAAGAGTAGCGCTCCAAGAGGGTTCAGCATTTTCTTAAAATAGGGAAAAGTGCCGTATGTAGACTTTCAAGAGTTTCGCCACAAGTTTTCACTATAATGAATGTTCTACAAGATTTTGCAGTTTATATAGGGCTTGGGCAACCGACTAATACTATCACAGTCCGTGTAAATCATTATACTCAATTATACATATATGTCGACGGCTTGAGTCGCTTTTTTCATATGTTTGTATTTCCTAAATTTGTTTTTCTCTACATTGAAATGGTAATATGTAAAATGGTAATTAGGGAGGAGTGGTATTATCCCGTGCTTTTGCAGAGCAGAGGTGGAAGGAAAAACCTCCAGAGATCGTCAGTGTTTGCCAGACTTATCAGCACTGTAAAAAAATGTTTATTGGAACAGTCCGATGCGTAATGTTTCCGCAATTTTCACATGCTGCTGATTTCATTTTGCCATAAATGTATTGGAATATTGCCATACATGTAATGCAATTTTGCAGGTGAAAGTTGAAAAGAAATTTTAATTCGCAGGCGCGGAGAATTGAACCCTAGCAGCTGAGCTCTAAGTCAAATGCTTCACGACTAGACATAGCAAGGCTAATAATCTTGTATGGAAGTACAAAAAATATCGATTCTGTTGAAGAAATCGCTTGAAATGTTATTGAAATCCATTGATACCTGCGGAATATTCCAATTTTGTTACTAAATATTTTCTGTACTTTTATCTATTTTTGGTAATTTGAAGTTCGGAAATTTTCTTGTTCGGGAATTATGTTTTGGGTAAAATACATTATCGAATAAAATAATAGACAAAAAAGTTATAAATTAAATTTTCCAAACTTTGTATACACTATATACTCGTCTATACGCCATGAAAAAATGAAATTGCTATTTCAACAATCGCTAGGCAGCTTAATGAAGCAGATACGCTCAAGGCACATAATTATTTCAAATAAAAATATTATAAGCGTAAAGCAATTGTTATTGTTAATAACAAATATAATTTTTAAAATTCGGACAATCAGACATTTACTTTCGGAAAAACATTAGCTTTTTTTCTTAAATCATGTGACAGAGATCTGAGTAATAATATTTTAATAGGAAAATGCATCAGCAACTTGAAATTGTTATTGTTAACAGGAAGTATTATTTAAAAAACTCACGAATTAGACACTAGCCATCTGAAAAAAATTGTCTACTAAATCTTTTTTCTTAACAAATATTATAAACAAAGTCAACAAATGGACACTGTACCTCTACGAGCAAAAAATGCTTCCACTAAATTATGTATTATGCAAATGAATAGAAATATTCCTTGAGGGAAAAGTGTCTCAAAACTTTCGAAAAATTCTCATTTCATATCTAAATTATAATTTTTTTTCAAGTCTCTATTCCAAACTAGAATCAGAATTCTTTTCAAAAATTCCACGTTTAAAATACAAATTGGTCTAAACCAAAATCAGAATTCTTTTAGAAAGTTCCTTTTTCTTAGTCAAAATTGTAATTCTTTTGTAAAATTTTTTATTTAAAATCTTAATTTAATTTTTTGTTTAAAAAATTCCCGATTCTAAGCTATAATCAGTTCTTTTCGAAATCGAATATGAAAGAAGACAATTTTAGAATGTACCTACTATATACATTGTTACATGACAAATATGAATATTTTTCACTTCCTCACGCTTGAATTCTATTCGACGAAAATCGTGATATTTACCAATAATTATATTTGAAGAAAAGATTTCAAAATCCTCCTAAAAAGTTGGACTAGCCACGATATGTTGAAATCATGGGAACAGAAGTAGATTTTTTTAACGGAAAAAATTGATTTTGGAAATTGCAATGACTTTTTAAACATTTTCAAATTTATTTGAAAAATGATTTTTCCTAAATTTAAACATAGTTTATTTATTTCCAGAAAATATGATGAGGAAAACAATTAACCAATAAATCTTCTTATGTAACAAGTGGCATAAAATGGAAAATCAGAGCAAAATATGCTTCCAAACATCAATAAATTCAGGTGGGTAAACCTGGAAGTAACATTTTGCCCAAACAACGTATGCCCTATACCATAATAAAGGGCTCATTCAGGGCTCATTCAATACCCAAAAGCCAAATTTTGGGCTCTGCATTTCTTTTAAATGCATAGTATTGCCAGCTTTACGTAAAGCTGGCAGTACCATGGTAGAAATATGTTATATCAAATTGTTTCTTTTACAGGAATTGAGAGCTCATTATTTAAGACTCTTGCATGACACTCGGCGCATTTTTTCAAAAACAACCTCTATAAAAAAAAATTACCCTAAAGCATAAATATGCACTAGTCATAAAAGTGAGTACATCAGCATTAAGGGCTCATTTTATGCTCTCCAAAGTACCAAAAAGCAATTTTCCAAAAACATCCCTCAACATGAAAAACTATCCCTTACACAAAAATGCTGATAAAGTGCACTAAATATGCACTCATCATAAATGTGAGTACATCAGAATTAAGGACTCATTTTAGGTTTCCTAACGTCCCCAAAATCAAGTTTCGAAAACCATTCCTTAATATTGAAAAACTACCCCTTACCCAAAAGTGCTGATAAAGTGCACTAGATATGCACTAATCATAAAAGTAAGTACATCAGATTTGAGGGTTAATTTTAGGCTCTCCAACGTACCGAAAAGCAGTTTTACAAAAAAAAAAACCTCAACATTGAAAAGCTACTTATTCCACGAATATGCTGATAAAGTGCACTAAATATGCACCAATCATAAAAGTAAGTATATCAGAATTGACGGCTCATTTGAGGCTCTCCAATGCACCCAAAATAAATATTTCAAAACCATCCCTTAAGATTGAAAAACTACCCCTTACCCAAAATTGCCGATAAAGAGCAAGAAAATGTATTGCATCAGTTTGGAATAATTTCTAGCCGTCTAAGAACATCAAACCCTTTTCCAAAAATCACTCCTAACACCTCAATGAAAAATATCAAATATAACGCGAGATAGAAGTATGAAGATCTAGGTAAATTCGATAATGTTTTAGTAATTCTTTGAAACACTTTCTAATACTTTAAAATGCTTAAAAATGCCTTAAAATCCCCTGAAATCCTTCCAAATTCTAATTGTTTCAATAAAGCTGAAAATCTTGCACAATCGTCTTCTTTTATTAAACTTATCTGTTTATCACTATTCATATTTTTGTGAAAAATTGGAAGTTATATATTATAAAGCTCTAAGTAAACAATTTTAGTATTTTCTTTCCAAAATATTCGAGAAGCTGCAAATATATGGAAAACTAAAATTTCTTTATAAAAATTTAAACTCTTCTCTTAAATTTGTGAAAATGAAACTTTTAAAAATCTTTACGATTTCTTAAACTAAGACAGATTTATGTTTATAGATCTTTGAAAAACTTTACCGTCAAGGAAAATCTTACATTAATAATAAATATCGTTTAATACATTTTAATATCAATTGCACATGTACATTTCTCAGATATAAACAATTTTTAATGGAAGATTTTACAAAATATTGCTATTCAAGATTTATCAATATTTATAGAAACACTTAAATTTTCTGATACGTACAAAATATTGGCATCCATGAAAATATTAAAATTCCGAAAGTAAGAATTTGTTTAAACAAACCTTAGAGAACTTCAGGGAATAATATCAATTTTATTTCAAAGCATTTCGAAGATTTCCATAACATTAAAATCATAACATTTTTGATCTGGAAGTTAGGACATTTTCGGATTTTTTTATTGATTCTTCATTATCGTAGGGGTTGAAAATCAGGGCGTTCTGAAAGACATAGGGAAATGAAACTTTTTTGTTTATCTTTGGATATCAAATGGAACCATTGTAAACCATAACAATTTACATCTGGAAGTCCGGGCATTTTTTGGAATTTTTCACAGATTGTTTATTATCTTAGGGTTTGAAAATCAGGGTATTCCAGAAGAGAGAGGGGATGAAACTTTTTTGGGTATTTGCGGACATCGAATGTAACCCTTCTAAACCATACAATTTCAGATTTGGAAGTCTGGACATTTTTTTGAATTTTTTATTGATTTTGTATTATCTTAGGGGTTGAAGGCAAATGTGTTCTGGATGAGACAGGGGAATTGAACGTTTTGAGTATCTTTTGACATTAAAGGAAACCATTTATAACCATAACATTTTCGATCTGGAAGTTAGGGCACATTCGGAATTTTTTATTGATTTTTCATTATATTAGGGGTTGAAAACAAAAGTATTCCGGAAATGATAGGGGAATTAAACTTGTTTGTGTATCTTTGGACATTAAATGGAATATTATAAGCAATACAATTCAGGCCTGGAAGTTAGGGCATTTAAGAAAAAATTTTGATCGATTTTTAATCATCTTGGTGGTTGAAAACCAGGATGTTTAGGAACAGATGAATTATTTCCTCCATTTTAGGGCAAAAATGGCCATTTTTCATTAAATTGACGATATTTATTGATTATTCATTCTAGGCGCTTATGAATTGTGTTCTTTACAATTCAGTATTGCACTCAGATTTGTTTCACATTTTTACAATAATATTCAAAGGTCGCACAAGATCATTTTCTTAATAAAATGTTGATTCAATTGAATTTTCACTCGTCCTTTTTTCAAAAACAGTGTCAATTTATTCATTGTGGCAGAAAAATTAGTTTAAAGGTTCAATAACTGCGTGTCATATTACTTAAGGTCATTCAGGGTCATTTGCGAAAAATGGTCATTCAACATTTTTTTCTTTTTCACGGTAGTTATTTTTTTTTTAATTTTGTAATTACGGAGAATCAATTATCATTTGCAGAAGAAGGGCCAATGATTTACCTTTGAGAAAAGAAAGAGGAAAACTTAGTTGCCGATAAAAAGCCATCTAATATGCAAGTGTTAGCACTGTTCTTCCATTATCACAGTTTACAAACAGCTCATTTTTTGCGAAATGACCTTGAATGTCATTCAAATAATATGACAATTATTTATCAAACAACTTGACTAATTTTTTTTGCCGAACTGAATAAATTGACACTGCTTAACTATAGAAAAAAAACTTGAGAAAATTTCATTGAATTGAATTAAAATTTTATTGAGAAAATGACCTTGAACCACCTTCGAATGTCATTGTAAAAATCTGAAAAAAATCTGAGTGCAATATTGGCTTGTAAAGAATAAAATTCATACGCGTCATAAACGAATAATCAATAAATAGCGTCAATTGAATTGAGAATGGCCATTTTTGCCTTGATATCACCTTGAACGACCTTTGAATGTCATTGTAAAAGTCTGAAAAAAATCTGAGTACAATATTGAGTTATGCAGAACACAATTCATACACGCCGGATAAGAATTTTCAGTGAATAGCGTCAATTTGATTGAGAAGGGCCAATTTTGCCCTCAAATGACCTTGAGCGACCTTTGCATGTTATTGAAAAATCTAAAAAAAATCTGAGTGCAATATTGAATTGCTAAGAACACAATCCATATGAACCAGAAATAAATAATCAATTAATGGCGTCAATTTAACTCAGAATAGCAAGTTTTGCCCTCAAATGCCCTTGAGCGACCTCTAAATATAAATTTTTTTAAATTCTGAAACAAATCAGAGGTCTTTTTCTCGGCAAAAGGAACAATTTGTAGGAGTGCCAAGTTGAATTTAAAAAAAAGCAAAAGAAAAGCACCCTAGTACATAAATAAGATCCGAATGGTATTCAATCGATTTCAATGGAGTCGTTGTTTACAGGGGATCAATACTTCTCGATTTTTATTTTAAAATATGATCCATTTCTGTTGAGAAAACCCAAGCAAGACCTTGAAGTCTCAAACCTTGTAAGATTTCCTCAATATACTTGATAATTTTTATTTTTAAATGTGCTGACGCTCTAATCAGGCGCCGTGTGAGTACATATGTACATCATATTGTAGGTACAATAAATATTTATTCACCTGGTAAGATTTTCAGCTTTATTAATAGTGATGCATTCGAGACGATTTCGAGAAAATTCGAGATTTTCTTGAAACATGTTCAGGTGAACACAAAACTTCATTCAGATCGAAAATCTCGAATGAAAAATTTCGAGATCTCGAGTCGAGAATCTCGAAATTTTTTATTGGAGATTCTCGATCTTCATGAAGTTTTGAGTTCACCTGCACATGTTTCAAGAAAATCTCGGAATCGTCTCGAATGCATCACTATTTATTAAAACAACAGGAAGGTAATATTGTGAAACTTGTGGATAGGCCAGATCGTTTACTAACCTTACCTTATTCACGTTAAAAAAATCTTTTTGGAATCTGTGTATAAAAAGATATTAATTTCGTGAAGAAATAAACTTGACAAAATTTAAATTGTGAACTAATGTTCTCAAAAAATCCCATTTTTTTCCGATTTTGGATAAAAAAAAAAAATAACATAAGGATAAATTCGAAAAAAAGTTTTTAGACTTTCATGTTTATTTAATATGGTGGTCCAAAAACGCGTTGAATTTTTTTTCCGTATTTTCCTACATATCGCCCGGAAATTTGTTCGAATTTAGAAAAAAATAAATCGAGTTGAAACCCACTATTTATCTTCACAACTAGACATAGAATACGAATACATTTTTTTTTTCAAATATCACACCCATAAGCTTGTTTGGTACGGTCCCAAAAAAACCCCATAAGTGAAAAAATGAGTTTTGCCAGTTTTTGGGGCTAGTTATGATTTTTTTGCCTTTTTTTAAGTGCAAGTTATTTTAATACATAAAATACTACTTTATATTGATGAATAGATGTTTACATAATTTGTTGAAATAATTTATTATTGTTTATAGTAATTTTTTCTTAGAATAGAGTTAGAAATTCACGGTTTGCTTAAAAATTGTCCACTTTTTGTCAAATTTTCAATTATTGTGAGGTAATACTTAATTAATGTTAGCAAACATAATTTTTTACACAATTTATTATTATTGTCAATGATAATTTCTTAAAATAATGCTAGAAAATTGCTGTTTCTTCAAAAAATTTCCTATTTTTATCCAATTTTTAATTATAGTGATGTAAATAATTAAATTTTACCAAATTCTTTGTTAAATTTATTATTATTATTGTTGATAATATTCAATTTGAATTATGCTAGAAAGTTGTGGTATTCTTCTGAAATTTTCAACTGTATGTGTACTTTTCTCTTGGAGTGAGTTAATAATTAATTCAATTTAGCAAAAATAATTATTGAAACAAATTATTATGGTTTATAACTATCGTCTTCTTAATTAACGCTAGACAGTTGCGGTTCCTTCTGAAATTTTTATCTTTTTACCTACTTTTTACTTAGTAATGTCATAAATAATGCAATTTAACAAACAGTTTTTTAAACAATTTATTAATGTTCACAACTATCTTCTCTTAGATAAGTGCTAAACGGTTTTCTAAAAAATTCTACTTTTAAGCTTGAAAACTTAACTCTATTGTTGGAAATTCATCTTCCCTATTTTCGTGAAAAACCACCCCATTTCCCCTGGTTTGAAAGCTCGAATTCTAGGCTTGAATTCTGTAAAATAGTTTCAGGGTTCCTTAGACTCGGGCTGAAACCCTTATAGTGAGGGGAAATGGGGGGTGGGGAAGCTTGAGAAAATCGGGGAGGGGAATTAGGGGAAGTTAGTGATAGGGAAATTAGTAGAAGGAAAATAAGGGAAGTTTTGTGAGGGGAAGTCTGGGAAACTAGGGATGAGGGGAAGTAAGGGAAAGGAAAGTACGGCAGATGAGAGGAATTTTTAGAAGTGAGAATTGGGGAAATTACGGGAAATTACGGGATTGAAAGAGTAAGGGAGATGGTGGGATGTAGGAGAAGTGGTGGAAACAATTATTATGAATGAGGCTGGGGAGGGAAAGTGTGGGCTGAGGAAGGGAAGTGTTAACTGGGGAAGCAGTGGAGGAACATGTTTCGGATGGGGGAGGTTGAAGTGTGGTGTGAGGAATGTAAGGGAGGTGACTGGAGGGGTAAATTAGAGGTCTGAAGGAATGGGTGGCGAGGGGAGGGAAAGTAGGGGAGGTCATGGGAAGTAGGGAAAAGGATCAGAAATGAGGTTGAGTAGGGTAGGGGAAGATGATGGCTGGGGAAGGGAAGTAGAGGAAGAGGAGTCTTAGCTGAAGAAGTGAGGAGAGGGGGAGTAGTGGCGGAAGAGGGTTGGTGAAGGGGTATTCTGAAATGAGGGGAAATGAGGGTGGAGAAGTGATGTTAGAAAAAGTAGATAAACTTAGGAATGGATAAGTAGGGAAGTGAGGGGAAATGAGGGAACGGGAAATATAGGGAAATTAGTGGTGAGGAGTTAGGGAAAATGAGGGATGGAATGAAGGGGTGGTGATTGAAAGTTTTGAAAATGTGGGTATTTAATGAGGTGAAATAAGGAGAGGAAAAGTAGGGGAGGTGATGGGAAGTATGGGAAATGATGAGAAATGATGGTGAGTAATGGGAGAAGAGAGTTAGCTGGGGAAGCGAGGAGAGGAGGAAGTAGTGGTAGAAGCAGTTGTTGAAGGGGGAGAGGCTAAAGTGAGGGAGGGGTATGTAGGTGGAGCAAGGGTGGGAAAGTGTGGGAGGGGAAGGTTTGAATGTCTCCATTAACGTATAAATAGGCTGCGAAAACTTTTCTGCTACTTTGACTAATTTTTTAACTTTTTGAATTTATTTCAGTTCGAGGATGAGGAGGCCGAAATTTCAATTGGAGGAACTTTGCCTGGAGGACGCAAACGACTTTTTTCAAAGGAACTTCGATGCATGATGTTCGGTTTTGGAGATGATCAGAATCCCTACACAGAAAGTGTGGACTTATTGGAAGATCTCGTCATTGAATTTATCACGGAAATGACGCACCGAGCAATGGAAATTGGTAGAACTGGCAGAGTTCAGGTCGAGGACATTGTATTTCTGGGTAAATGGAAATATTTTTTACAAATAAGACACACTTTTTTAATCCCAAGGCTCGGACTCACGCCACATTTTCCACTATCAGACTTCACACTGTTTCCCACTTTTTCCCATTTCCTTAAGAATCCCTCTTCTTTCCCCCGTTTTGAAAAAAAACTTCTTTTTCACGTCTTTTCGCTTAAGGTTGTAACATTCCCCACAACTTTACTGTTTGCAATTTTAAAAATAATTATAAATCTTACAATCCAATTACTTCTTTAAAATATTTCTTCTGTAAACAAATTATTTTAACGATTTCAGCAGTTCTGTTGAATTTTAGTACCTTTGAATAGAAAATTCGTACTTTTGGATTGAAAATTCATCTTTTGATATAAAAGTCATGTTTTTTGGTGGAAAGTCATTTGTTTTTAATTGAAAACTCTGTTTTTATGTTTTTGCTTCAGAAGTTAAGAATTTGTGTGATTTGAGATTTCATGTCTTTTGGACAAAAATGCAACCTTTAAATTGAAAATTAATTATTTTTTCTCGATAATTCATGAATTTTGTTGGAAATTCGTTTTTTGTTGTTGTTTAAAATTTAACTTTATAGTAGAATATTCGTCTTTTCGACTTGAAATATAACAAATTTGGTGAACAATTCAACTATTTGGTTAAAAATTTATATTTTCGGGCTGTTAATTGGTATTTTTTGGGTTGAAATCTAAACTATTTGGTTGAAATTAACTATGTAGAAAATTAACCTGTTTTTTAGAAAATTCATCAAAAAAAAATATTTAAATTTTCAGTCATAAAAAACGTATTTTCCACAAAACAGTTTAAATTTGTATTAAATTATTGAATTTTCAAGCCAAAAAGACGAATTGTCTACAAAATAGTTGAATTTTGAACCCGAATATATGTGTTTTTAACAAAAAAGTGTATTTTTTTACCGAGCAGTTGAATTTTTAACAATACTGTCAAATTTTCAGTTAAAAAGATGAATTTTTTAATACAAAAAAAATAATTTTAAACCAAAATTATGAATTCTCAACCAAAAAAATTGAATTTTTAATAAAGTAGTTCAACTTTCAAGTAAGCAGTTGAATTTTCAGTAAAAAATGCCTCTTGAGAAAAATGGTTAAATTTTCAAGCAAACGTGAAAATTGTTTAATTATTATCCCAAAAAAACGAAGTTTCAAATTAGAAGTATGACTTTTTAACAAAGTTGTTGAATTTTTAACAAAATTATTCAATTTCGTACCAAATAATAAATTTTTTAACAAAAAAGATGAATTCTTAAAAGAGGGAAATAGGGAAAAGGTGAGGGGTGTGATGAATAAATTGGAATTGTGATAAATTTTCATAAAAACAGTTTTATTTTCAACCAAGTAGTGTAATTTTCAATCAAAAATATGAATTTTCAATCAAATAGTTCCATCTTATACACAATATTGTTGAATTTTTAATCTATAAAGACAAATTTTCTACAAAAAAGTTCAATTCTGAACCCAAAAATATGAATTTTCAACTAAAATGATTAATCTTCAAACAAACCAAAATTAATTTTTTTTAGTAGTACAAGTTTAAACAAAGTAGTTGATTATTGAACAAAAGAATACGACTTTTCAACAAAATAGTTGAATCCTTAACAAAACGGAATAATTTTCAACCAAACAGTTACAGTTTTAACAAAAGGGATGAAATATCAGTCAAGTTGTTGAATTTTCAACTAGGAAAGATCAATTTTTAATAAAAAGGTTAAATTTTCAATTAAAAGAATGAATTTTGAATTGAAAAAACTAAGCATTTTTAACAAACTAGTTCAACTTTTAAACAAGCAGTTGAATTCTCAACTTGAAAAGATGATTTTCCAACCAAATATTCAAATTTTTAACTAGAAAGATATTTTTTGAAAAGATGACTAATATTCTACAAAAAGAACGAACTTTCGAAAAAATACATTAATTTTCAACAAAATTTTTGATTTTGAAAGTCAAAAGGACGAATCGTCTACAATGCGATTGAATTTTCAACCCAAAGAATGAATTTTCCAGCAAGAAAATTAAGGTTCTACCAAAAAAGACGAATTTGGAACAAAATACATGAATTTTCAACTAGAAAAGATCAATATTAGTTCAGTTACATTGTTTAAAAACAATGCAGTTTGTTCACAAACAATTTATTTACAATATTTGAAAAAGTTCCCAAACACGAACAAACGAATTTAAAAAAAAAAAATTTATATTTTCAACAAAAGAGGTGAATTTTCAATTAAAATGATGAATTTAAAAAAAATGAATTTTCTAAAAATTGAATATTTAAATTTTCTACCAAGAGGGTGACTTCAAAAAATATGAACTTTTAACAAACTAATAGTTCAACTGTCGAACAAGTAGATGAATTTTTGAATAAAAATGTTCATAAAAATAGTTTACTTTTTAACCAAATGTTAAATTTAAACAAAGAAAATGAATCTTGAGCAAAAAAGTTTATTTTCATCCGAATAGTTTAAGTTTCTACCAAATTGTTCATTTATCAGCCAAACCATATTAATTTAGACCCAGATAGTTAAATTTTCAACAAAAGAGAAGATTTTTCAACTAAAGTGATGAAACTTGAAAAAATTAATTTTCAACTAAAGTATTCAACCCAAAAATCTGATTTTTTACCATAAAAGTAAAGTTGCAATCAAATATTTCAATGTTCTACTAAATTGTTGAATTCTCAAGCAAACCAGATTAATTTAGACCCAAACAGTTGCATTTTTAATCAATAAGGATGAATTTTTAACCAAGAAGATTCATTTTCAACTAAAAGAGAATAATTTTCAACAAAATACATGAATTTTCATCTAGAAAAGATCAATTTCCAATAAAAATATATAATTTTTCATTTAAAAATTGAATTGTCACATTGATAGTTGAAAAAAAAAATTAATTTTCAACAAAAACAAAAACAAAAAAAAAAAAAAATTTTCAACAAAATAGTGAAAATTTCAACAAAATATATGCATTTTCTACTAAAATAGGAATCTTGTAAAAAATGCTTCTTCCACAAAAGAGTTTCACCCAATGGATAATTTGTTAAGACAGAAGATTAATTTTCTAAAAAAATGGAATAGTTAAATTTACTAAATGTTATGGTTCGTAACGTTACTTCCACTGACCCTCCGAATTTTCACGAATTTTCAACAATTAAACATTTTTCAGTCATGAAAGAAAAAAATTCAGCTTCATTGTTGATCCTTCAAGCCAAAAGAAGAATTTCCTATACAAACATTGAATTTTTCACCAGAAAATATGAATTTTCAGCAAAAAAATTAATTTTCAACCAAATAGTTAAATTTTCATGAAAACAGATGACTTTTCAACAAAATTGTTGAATTTTAAGCCAAGCAGTTGCATTTTCATCCAAGAAAGATACAATTTCTACGAAAATAGACGAATTTTTTAATTAAAAATACAAATTTTCAAAAAAATAGTTGAATTCTCATTCTAAAAAATTCAGTTTGACTTTTCAACATCAAAATATGAGTTTTAAATAAGAAGTAAGTTTTTCACGAAAGTAGATGACTTTTCAACCCAAAAGTACAAATTTTCCACCAAAAATGATGACTTTTCAAAAAAATGGTTGAATTTAAAAAAATAAATAAAATGTATAACTAAAAAAAACAATCTCCAGGAGGAAGCTACTGCAAAGCAAAGAAATATAAATACAAGGCAAAGAAATTACTAATTTTTAATTTTCCCTGACATTTTTAACCTAGAATCTTTCGTAAACGGAATAAAGCCATTTGAAATCAAAATTGAAATTTTTTCATTCATTCTGCTTGACAGTTATTTAAAGTTATTATTATTATTCCTCGACTTTTGCAAAAAAAAAAATTTCTAAATCCCTGACTATTCCCTAAACAATAAAATTCTTTGACTTTAAAAAAAATTGTATTTGCGAATTTCCAAAAATTACGTCCACAAACGAAAACAAAAGTTTCCGTACACCTCTTTTTTGATGACTGTCAATTTGTCTATTTTTTTTAGTAGATATTTCAAAAATAGTGTAAATTTCAATGTTTTCTTAAATTTTTAATAACTTGCGTAATAATCAATATATTTAATGTTCTTCGGCTCTTTTTAAAGGTATTTTTCTAGTTCGTAGATATATGAAACATATCATAAAATGTCTATAAAATTCCCTTAAAATATATATTTATTGAATGTTATTTTTTTATTTGCCTGCAGATAAGATGGTTTCATATTTTTGAAACTTCAAGTTCTTGCGCTTTGATAGGAATTTTTCTTAGATTTATACTCGATGAGCTGTTGTGATACTGTAGAAAAATATCTTTAACATGCGCCCAAGAACATCAAAAAATATTTATCATCTCATTTCATACAAAATTTGGAGAGCATTCAACCATTTAAAGAGAAAATTTTGAGATCTGACACTATTTTGAGATTTTCTTCAAATTTGTGACACTATATATTTGCACTGTTTTTTATCTCTAAAGTGAGTCCGAAGTCTGCGATTAAGATCGTACTTTTCTTAAATTACAACAAAAATTATTTAATCAAAATGTTGCTTTTCAGTTAGAAAAGATGCACGTAAATACGCCCGAGTAAAAGATTTACTCACGATGAACGAGGAACTAAAGAAAGCGAGAAAAGCTTTCGACGAAGTTAAATATGCAGGTACTGTCAATCAGTAAAGAAAGCTCGAGTACTGCTTGCATTTTAGAAATTACGTGTTCGAGTAGTTGAATTAAACCAACGCTGCCTGTTTTGTATGGATTTTTCTTTATCGATAGAGTTTTTTTAGAATTTGATAGCGATCACGAAATTCTTTTCTAATTGCGGATCACACGCAATATTTTACGCATGGAACGATCTTTATTTTATGATTTTTGAACATACAGTTAATATGCACTTTGTTATTTTTGCGCTTTTTTGACTCAAGTTATCAAAAATATGTTCGTCAACTAGAACTATTTATCAAAAATTAAAAACATTAATTATATAAAGTTGTAATGAAATAAATGATAGTATAGGGGACACGTCCCTAGAGTGGATAATTCCACCCACAGTGGATAATCATAATTTAAAAATACTAATGTATGTAAAATAATTAATTTACTTTAATTGAAAATTAAGACTTATAAATCGAAATTAAAATCAATTTTTTTCTTTTATTTGTAATCTTAATTATTGATTATCCACTGTAGGTTGTATTATCCACTGTAGGAAGATTTTCCTACAGATAAAGAAAGAAAGGTGATGGGTTAATAAGATAATCTGCTTCAATTATGTCCAGATATCTATGATTAACTATTTCTCTTCGTGTTGTATCGAAGACTGCTATTTTCTACAGTAGAAACTATTTCTAATTTATCTGGGATCTTAATTTATTTTGAGTTTACTTGTCTTTATCGTATCATAGCATCAGTTTGAGTATCTTTCAAGGGTAAACCAAGGCTGAACTTTTCTTCAGTTTACAATTTAGACTTAGTGGCTAATTGAATAAAAAATTATTTTAAAAAGCGGAAAAATTTGAGAATTAGCCTTTTCATTTTCGTTTTTCAGTGTAAAAATTTTTGTATTAGAACTCGATGTCTTCGGCACTGAAATGTTTTGATATTTCACACACATTGCGTTTTTTCGTATTTTTGTTTCAAAGCACATTGACAAATATTTAAGTGACACTTGTTGTAAATCTCCGTCTATGACTGTTTTGTTGTTTTCAATTCAGAATACTTTAATTGAGTGTATCAGTTTAAAATCTCTCCGATAATACATACTGCAGAAATAAAATTTTGATGTCTTACAGCATGTGAAAATGCATTATTTCTGCCCTTACTCGCAGCTTGTCGATTGTATTTTGAGTTTCTAACCCTGCAGTGCTTAATTTTATTTTCATAGAAAGCAGATACTAAATTTTAAAACTTGAACTAATTATTCTTATTGAAAGTTCTTAAAAGACAATCGTCAGTTGATCCTAACCTGTCTAATTTATATGATAATTTCGAAAAATAGTTCACTATGATTGGAAGACTTTTTACAGTGCAGCATGCTGAGAGTTGCATGTTTCTCGTTCTACGCTAGGGTGGTCCAAAAACTATTTTTTGATCATTTTTATGCTTTTACCAGACACATTTGTTCAAATAAAAAAAAATGAATATGTATTTTCATAAATTAAAGCCGAAGAAAAGTTGACAGAAAAAAACGCAATTTTCTAGCACTATTTTTAGAGAATATTGTTAAAAATAATAATAAATTGCTTAAATAATGTTTTCAAACACTTGATTATCCGTAGAGAGTAATATTTAATATATTAGAAATAATTTGTATCAAACTAAATCACAAAAAATAAGAATTAGTGCAAAAAATTCGCTAAACAAAACTTTTCAAAGACGTCTTTTTTACGGGAAATAGGTGCTGAACTTTATGGGGAACCCCTAAATATAAAATGTTTCAAAACAAAAAAAATGCTACTTTGGACCACCCTACCTTCTAAGCTCTAGGTCGAACCTTCAAAAGGAATTCTCGAGAGTAGTTGAAATTAATTATTATAGGATTGAAATTGCAAATAATTTCGTGAAGTTTTTTTTTTATAACAGAATAAGATCAGCGACTTCGAAACCTTCAAATGAAGATCCGCAAAACTCAAAGGCAAAGAGCTATGTTTCAAGATATACTGGTGGATGGAAACATAATAAATTATTGGTGAATCTTCGATGTCACTCGTGACTCTCAGTACCTGTTTAGTAATTATTAAAAATAATTGATACTCAGTTTTTTTAGAAATTAGTTTGAATAATTTTTTTTTGCAATCAACTATAATAAACGAGGATTGAAATTTGTTTCACAGAGTGCAATCTTTTTAGTTGGGAGAATGAGTTATGAAATTAGTTATAAAGTATAAAAATAATTGTCAACTAAGACAAATTTTAATTGTAATTATTATTGCATTAAATTTAGATATTTCAATATCTTTTTTTTATGAGAAAAGCTTGTGAAATGAAGATATTTAATAATAAATATGACTACACTTTCTTTCTGTATTTTTATTTGCTTATTTAATAAAGAATATAATTTTTATTGTAGATTCTTGGTAAAAATGCAGGACGGTCAAATCTGAAATTCGATATTTTTTACAGAATTATGCAGTTAATATCTTTTTTATAATAGCAAAAATAATGTAATTAAGTTGCAGGTAAGTAGTTCCTGACCTACATTAATCGAATACTTAGTAGAAACCTATATTACCGACCGCCGATAGAGTAGGAACCTGCATTATCGACCAACGATAATGGATTGTGTCTGTGCTCAGATGCTACCAGTTCCTGACCGATATTGATTGGATACCTAGTAGGAACCTATATTCAGGGTGTCTAGTGTCCTGGAAATCCTTGAAACCTGGAAAAGTCCTTGAATTTTGCTCATGGTTCTTGAATTTTTATTCTTTAAAAGAAAAAATAGTTTTTTAAACTTTGTCTGTGCTGAACGAAAAAAGATGACCTTTTTAACAAGAGACTGTTCATTTTTGACTGAAAATTGATATTTTTCGAATAGTAAATTCAATCACTTGGGTAAAACTTGAACCACTTTGTTAAAAATTTATTTGTTTAAGGGTTGATCCCTTTTATTGAAAATTTAAATATTTTGCTAAAAATTCTTTTTTTTTTCATTTAAAATTAATTTGTTAACGTACAAATGTAACTTTCCCATTTTTTTTCTGTAATTTAATCTTTTTTTTAAGTCAAAAATTGGTCTTTATTGGTAGATAACCAATCCTGTTGGTGGAAATTTTCTCTTTTTTTTATTGACACTCCAATTTTTTGGTTAAAAATGAACTTTTTTTGTTGAAAATCAATATTTTCTGTTTGAAAATGCTGTCTTTTGGCTAGAATGTACAACAATTTCTTTGACATTTTTTCCTGTCTCTGCTGAAAAATCTTTATTTGTTGAAAATTCGTCTTTTTTATTAGAAAATTTGTCTCTTGGGTAGAAAATTAATAATTTTGGATTGAAAATTCAACTGTTTTGTGGAAAATTGTCTTTTTTTTTGTTTCTTAAAAGTTGACCTACTCTACTAAACATTCATTCTTTGTCTGTAAATTGGTGTATTTTGTTGAAAAATTGTCTTTTTTTGATAAGAAATTAATTTTCTTTCTAACAAATTCGTCGTTTTGGTTAAGAATTCATCTTTGTAGGTTAAAAGTTCAACTATTTGGTTGAAGGTTAAAAATTCAACTATTTTATTGAAAATTCGTTTTTTTGTTGTTGTAAATTCATCTCTTTTTATTAAAAAATTTATTCTCTTTATTAAAAATTCGATTACTTGGTTGAAATCTAAAAAAAAAACTTTAATAAAAAATCATCTTATTGGCTGAAAATTGAACTATTTGGTTGAACAAACTTTATTTTTGTGTGAAAATTAATTTTTTGAATTGAAAATTCAACTATTCCATTTTAGGCTGAAAATTGATAGTTTTTAGTCGAAAATTCAACTATTAAATTTTGAATTACAAATTCACATTTTTTGGTTAAAAATCCAATTTTTTTGGTTGAACGTAGAACTACTTTGTTAAAAACTCATTTTATCTGTTGAAAATTGAATTATTCTGTCAAAAATGATTTTTTTTGCATCAACATTATTTTTTTTTGCTGAAAATTTAACTATTCCAGTTTTGGTTGAAAATTCATATTTTTTTCAGTAAATTTATCTTTTTTGGTAGAAAGTTCCTAATTAAAATTGAACTACTTGATTGAAAGTTAAACTACTTTTCTTCAAATTCATTATATATTATATTACATTTTGTTGAAAATTCTTTTTTCTCTGCGAAAATTAATTTTTTCAACTGAAAATTGAACTATTCCATTTTTGGATGGAAATTTATCGCCTTTAGTAGAAAATTGAACTATTTGGTTGAAAATTTACCTATTTTGTTGAATTTTTTTTTCAATTCAACTCTTTGGTTGAAAATTCCACTATTTTTGGTTAAAGTTTTGGTTGCAAATTCAACTGTTTTGTTGAACATTCGCCTGTTTCGACAGAAAATTCGTCCTTTTGGATTTATAATTCACTGTTTTTGTTGAAAATTAAACTGTTTCCAAAAAAATCAATTATTTCGTTGGATATGCAAGTTTTTTTAGTTGAAGTTTAATCTTTCATGTTAAAAATTCGATTATTCAGTTGAAAGTTCATCTTTGTAGGATGCAAACTCAAAAATTTGGTTGAAAAATCGACTTATTTATTGACAATTTCATTATTTCATTGCAAATAAACCTAATTTAGCTAAATTATAAACAGCAAAAAAATATTGAATTTCAAAAGTTTCATTAAATTGTTTTTAAAGCTGAAAAAAGAGAAACTTTGAATATTTTTGTTCCATAAAATCAGATTTTGGGGGCGTAAGAGAAATTTCGCATGACATTTTTTCAGTTGCACTAGACCTACAATTCCTACTATGTTTCGTGGAAATTATTATTTTTTTACTGTAAAAAAGTACCTGGAAAAATGTATATTCCTGTCCTGGAAAACCTAGAAAAGTCCTGGAATTTTTGTATGAAGAAACGCTAGACACCCTGCTATATTACCGACCGACGATAGAGTAGAAGTTAAAAGAAAATAAATTTTCGTTTTCCTAAAGGGAAAAACCTAATTAATGAAAGTTTATAAATTTTCTTAAAAAAACATTAAAACATGAATGGAAATTTATATTTATTGCATTGTTTTTAATTTTTACAACAAACCTCTCCAAAATCCCTTTAAAATTTTTAAATTACGCGGGCTTTTTGAGAAGGGGGGAGTGGGGGAATATTAGATTAGGAATCGAAGAATCGATCTCTACCTTCGATTCCTCGGAATCGAAGAATCGGTTCTCACTGAGCGTTACCCATCCCTAACTGAAAAGTGCTCGTGCACCTTTTCACTATTGCAAACATCCGGTAGAATACCATCGGTGTTTTACATTATAAACGGAGATCCAATCGACAAAGCAACTCTCTCTCGCCCTTTGAAATATAATAAATTAGTAACATAGTAAGTTTATTTTATGTAACTCTTAACTCTGTTCTTATTATTTACAATAAATCAATTGTTAAAGCGATTCACACATTTGAACAAAATCCCACAAACAAATAATTGGTCAGGTCTCACCAGCCTGACATAATCAGCAAACTGGTCTCTCCACTCTTTTCCTACTTTCCATCCTACCCTCGCCTTTTCCTCGGGACGTGAGAGCTAATTTGGTGGCAGCGGTGGGATTGTCACTTTCGTTTAAATTCAGTGTTTTTATTAACAATTTGACTTCAGTGTTTTTTTAAGATAGAGGCAAGGCAAAGTTTGAAGTGCATGATTGGCGTTGGTATACTTCGCGTGTTCGCAAGCTCTGCCACCGTTAATAATCCTACAGAATACACTGAATTAACCTTGTATGTGCTCCTTGTACCAGGATTGTACAAGTGAAGGGCTTCAATCAACGTCATCGAAGATCATCATTCAACAATCGCGTTCAAGATCGTTTCCGCGAACTAACAACATTTTAAAACAAAATTCAGTTTTGGAATTTCGTAATTGAAATTCGAAAAAGCACTGTAAAAACTAGGATTCGATTTAGAACTTGATTCGGTATTAAAACAGTTCACGCAACAAAACAATTTCGCTTCAGTTTGATCCGCGAATCAAATAAAATAAGGTCGATTTGTGGATTGAAATAGGCTGGAAATGAGAATCATCTGTCAATCACTAAATCTGATAAAACAAATTCTAATCTGTCAAGTTTAGAAACCAAGGTAACCCCGAAATGACTTTTAAATTCACTCAATACTGAAATTTTCTGTCCATGTCAACTTGATGCCACGCCGGTTTCTAAGATCCTATTAAGGACTAATTTTGATAAAGAAATTTTGAATTAGGGTTATGTCCAAAATATAATCAGGATATATAATCAGAAGTTATTTGAATTGATTCTTAAAACATAAATTTATTCAAAGACTGTATCACGACGCCGATAGCAAGTGCTATAGGGGCAGCATTTAGATAGATTAAAAATTCTTTGGTACATCCTATTATATACAGAAATAAATACGAAAAATTTTGGAAAAAATTATTTATTGATGGTGAGATATTTATTCATACACGTGTAAGCATAAATTGTGTTTTCCGAAGAAAAATAAGTTTCGGTGTTGGTATTATTTCCGGTGAATAGTAATTTTGAATATAAACCAATTCAGAACATAGTAGATTTAAATAACAATAACAATACAAGTATAAATAGTAGTTTCAGGTAAAAAAAGTAGTTTCCGGTACAAAGAAGAAGATTCCGCTAATTACGTTCAACTCGATTTGATATATCAATGTAGAAGAAATTTCTTTTCGAGTTTACGTCTAAAAATACCACTCTATGAATTCATTGAATTTTTTCAATTTTATGAATTCCCTAAATTCGTTAAATTCTGAGAAATCGCTGATATCTCAATTTTTTGAATTTGTTAAATTCCTTAAATCAATCTAGTTTGCTGAATTCCTTAAATCCACGAACTTCTATAAAAACGTAGTCTTATCTGAATTCCTTAAATTCTTTGTATTCATTGATTTTCTTGAATTCTTCGAATTACTTGGATTCTTCAAATCAGTTGAATCCAGTGAATTACTTGAATTCTTAATTTACTCGAATAACTTGAATTGTTCGATTTACTCGAATTCTTCGAATTACTTAAATTTAGAGAATTCCTTGAATTCAGATAATTCCTTGAATTCAAATAATTCCTTGAATTCAAATAATTCCTTGAGTTCAGATAATTCATTGAATTCAGAGAATTCCTTGAATTCAAAGAATTTCTTTAATTCTTCGACTTAATCGAATTACTTGAATTCTCCGAATTAATAAATTACTTGAATTCTTTGATTAAGTCGAATTACTTGAATTCTTCGATTTGATCACATAAATCAAATTCTTCTATTTAGTATAATTACTTGAATTCTTTGATTAAGTCAAATTCATAAAATTACTTCAATTCGATGACATACTGGAATTCTTTGAATTACTTCAATTCTTCGATTCATTCGAATCTGGTAGATTTTTATGAAAGTGAGTACGATTTTTTTTTGAATAGCAAAATACGAATTTGAGGTCAAAACCCATAAATAAAAAAAGCAACCTAAATTATGGAAATTCGATGTAATTGGTACATTTTTTTTTGAAAGTCCAAGTCTTTGAGTTTAAGAATACAAATTTAAGGTAAAAATTCAAAATTTCGAAACTTGACGAAAATTTTGAAAATCTTATACATTTGGTAGATTTTCAATGAAAATTAGTACGAGGGGATTTTCTGGGCGCAAAACACGAAGCAGGGGTCAACATTTTAAAATTTTACTGAAATTTAGAAAATTTTATTAATTTGATAGATATCCATGAGAGGCAGTACGAGGGGTTTCGGGGCACAGAAAAGGAATTTGGATTCCACATTCAAAAATTCAAAAATTTGGCTAAAATTTTGAAAATGTAGTTAAATTGTTACGTTTCCATTAAAGTCAGTACAAAGGGGGTTTTCGTGTCACAAAAAATAAATTTGGGGTCAAACTTGAAAAATTCAAGAAATTAATTTAAAAATTTTTAAATTTCATTACATTATTTGATTTCTTTGATAGTCAGTGCGAGGGGTTTCGGGGATTCTCGAGTTTCATAATACGAATTTTGATTCAAAATTCAAGAATTTAAAATAGCAACCTAAAGTTTTGGAAATTTTATTTCATTGTAAATTTCCCTGAAAGTCAGTAAGAGGTGGGATTTTCAGTAACAGAATAAGAATTTGAGGTTAGAATAGAAGAAATTGAAATAAATTTTAAACATTTTATTTAATTGAGAAATTTTCATCAAAGTCTATACGAGAACGTATTTTAAGTCACAAAAGAGGAATTCGCGGCCCAAAACTCAAAAAGCCGACACCAATATTTCGAAAATGTCATTAAATCCTTTGTTTTAGAATTCATGGAAAGCTGCCAACTTAATATCATTTTCAAAATTTTAGGTTAACTTTCTGCTTAGATGAAAAGTAACTAATTTTATTAAATCTTCACAGTAAACTTTTTGAATATTTTAATTTTGTCCGCACCCGGAATGGTCTAACCTAAATCGTTTCGATCCCTGCACGGGTGCCCTGAGGTTAATTTTTTTCAAAAGTCTTGTCACTTCAGAAATCATTGCAGATCTTGATTCTAGAACATGTTTTACGTTCAAACACGCAATGACGGAAATCGCAGATAGTGCCGTTTTTTTTTAAGGCCACTTTGAACAAAAAATTGTTCGTTTACTTATTTCTACATACAAACAGTACAGGGAAATTAATTTTTACAACGTCCTGTTAACAAAGTAGTATTTTTTTAATATGCGTATACAGTCAATGTATATTTTCAAAGTAATAATTAGGAACAAAAATTTTTTTAACAAAAAATAAAAATATTACGTCACACATGATTACTATTGTAAGAACATATATGGCTTTGAGTAATTGTTGATCATATTGAGCATGATTTGGTGGAACTTTATATCTACTCCACGTCGACAGAAAATCAAAATGGACTGATTCCATAGCTTGCTCACTATAAAATCCGAGAACTTTTTTGTATACGGAGCAAAAATCAACGACGTGGTAAAATAGTGCGTGCACTTTTGGAGTAACTGTAATGTTTAAATCCAAGTAACTGGTTTTAAATTTATGAATGGATTGTTCATACTCTGCATGTAGTTCACTTCCAAAACAACCTTCAACAACATTCTTGAAACTTCTCAATGCAACAACGTATTTGAGACATTCTAGGTTACTTTTCGCTCGGAGAACATCAATTTTACTCAGCAAAATTTTGCAAGAATTTCCATTGAAGTCTGTAACACCGTGAGTAACTTCTCGTTTAACATTGCTCTCTTTGATCCAATCGTTCGTTACTTGCTCACATTCTGCTGACATTTTATCAATCAGTGTGTTGACATCCCCGAGCATCAAATGCAATTCGGGTGGTGGAATCATAACCAAAATTCTAGTATTTTCATCGCCAGAAAATATTGGTGGGTGTATGCAACTTTTGAAATCCTTGGCGTCTTTTTTGTTATTACCTTTTTCGGACCATGCTTGATAATTGCTTAAACAGTTACCGATTGTGCGAAACTCGCCACGTTCTTTCAATCCGTTGTTTTTTTTATTAGCAAAACACCAAGTGCATGAATACATACTAGAGTGAGACATTAAACCTGCTAATATATTAGCCAACTTTAAATCCGTCGCAATCGTGATGTATGTACATTGATTTATACTGAGCATGTTCCACAATTGACACACATTTTCATAATTTTCTTGTGCACAGGGCGCTAAAGCTAAAATGAACACCTTTTTTACACCAGAATCTTTGAAGTTCTTGTTTCCAATGCCTTCTTGAAGTTTGCGGCGTGTACTTCTACTTTCTAAATTAACTGTTTCAGTATCAAGATCTTGTATCGATAAACAAACTTTCAGGAATCCACCGCCCCCCTCAATACCGATTTTCAAATGAACGTTAGAAACATCTCTCTTTTTTCTGATGTAACAAACAAAGTTAGATACATTTGTGCAATGAATAATTATTTGATCCGTGCGCGCTAGAACATTGTTTTTCGTTTTCTTAAATGTTACTTTTGCAATTTTGAAAAATTCATCCACGCTATGATTTTTTTCAACGAGAATTCTTGTAAGACCTGGTTCAATAAGACTTCGTTTGCGAGTTGCTGCTCGAAGGTCCGCTGCAATTTCGATAGTTTTTTTTGTTAATTAAATTGTGTTTTAATTTTAATTTGACCATGTCATCAGTAGTTATATCATACGTTTTGGAATTATTACTTTTATTTAGTGACTTTGCTGAACTATCATCGACACTTCTCGATAGAGTAGATATCAATCGCTGCTTTTGTTTTGTGTCTAGTTTATTATTTATTTCTTGCAAATTATCCAACAAAATAGATTTAGTACAAATATGATGAATCCCTTTTCGTATTTCACTGAAGCATTCTGTACATCGCTGGATTTTACCTGTTTTACTTTTTTTACACTTTGAGTAAGTAGCCTCATGTTTTTTCGTATGTAGGGTCCTAGCTAAATTACATAAATAGCACTTACAATTTTGATTCGATCTTGTTTCTGTGGTTCCACTTGAGAACTTTGAAAAATCTGGCAGTTGAAGATGCACTTTTCTGTTACAAGACTCTGACGTTAAAAAATAAATTTTCCTCTCACATGAACTACATAATTCACATGGCAAATGATCTTCAATTGAAATGTCAGTTTTAAGAGCACGGTTTAATTTTTGCAGTAATGCATCGTCAATTTTGAACATTTTATCAGTTTTACCAAAGCACAGTAAACAAATTTTATGTTTGTTTTCATCGTGCGTAGCAAGATGATCTTTAGAAAAAGTACACTGCATTTCACTACTTTTAATGCATAGAGATTAAGCAAGAAAAATTCACTTGACACACTATTCATCGACGTGAAACTCGTTGTTATTAGTTCGGTAAAACAAATGATACTGAATTTTAGAATGAAATAGCATGCAAAAGGACACGAGCGCAACTCTTCAAGTGTATTCTGTATGTTTTGATTTTTCACCTATATGTAACAAAAAAAATTTTTTGGAAGTGGCCTTAAAAAAAACGGCAATATCTGCGATTTCCGTCATGGCGTGTTTGAACGTAAAACATGTTCTAGAATCAAGATCTGCAATGATTTCTGAAGTGACGAGACTTTTGAAAAAAATTAACCTCAGGGCACCCGTGGCCTGGTCTATTCATCTATTTTTTTGTTTTTTGTAAGAGTGAAGTTTGGAACAATTGAAACAATGCACCCTCTGAATCAATTTAGTTCGCTATCTCGGATCATTTATCAATCTGATGTTAGCAAACTAAACAAGACAGAAATTGGTACTAAAATAAGACTATTTGTGATATCATATTAGAGCGCCCAAAAAAGGATCCCAGATAAAAACGAATGCCTAGTTTTTACTGTGAGCTTAAGTAAACCATAACCGCATGGAAGTCCGGGCTAAAAGAGAATTAAGTTGTTAGAAAATGAATTAGTTCAAAAATTCCAACCTGTTCAACATTTAAACCACCCAAATAATTCAAAAATTCTGTAACTGACCACAAGTTTTCTTTTACGGATTGATCACCCGTAGATGGACTTCTTAAAATAGATTCATTCATCACACTCTTTTCAAATCTTAACAAACATTCGTCATATCATTTTGTATTTTTGCTGAACGCGCTTCAGGCCATACGATTCATTGAATTATTATCCCAATTTTATACCCGTACTATCGTCTGACCTTTACTGTCTTTTTCCACTGTACAACGGAGACAACTCCTGGTTAGTGATCAACGCCTATATGCAGTCGGACAATTCACTTACTTTGTGACGAACATTATTTCATCTGATAGACACAAATATCATTTCATTTCTGAACCAAAAGGAAAGTTTCTAAACTGATTATCGATTCTTTGTTCATTACCGAGTCAAAAATTGTATGAGGGATACTTAATCCACTCATAGGCAGAGTTACACTTCTATAGAAAGGAGTTGTTACAAATCACTAATTTAAAGAACCTTTAACCTTGGATAAACACTTAAGGCGAATGTATGATTATCTATCGCAGCTTATAAATAAACAAAAGTCTAAATCGATAATTTCAGTCCATACAAACTACTTTAAAGTTAACATCCATCTTTAGACAATAATTTGATTCAATTGAATAAGTTATCATCCTTTATTGAAATTAACCATTCGAAAATATTAATTTGTAAACAAAAAATCATTATGAACAATTGGCACGGCTCAAATTCCAATATTAAATAAAATTATTGAATTTAACCTCATAACCTCGGAAATTCCGGCTGAGATTTCTGGTATAGTGAAGATCAATTTTAAAACAATTGAATTTATCCACTCCTGAGTTTCTTCGATAAATAAAGAAATTTGTCCGTATTTTAACTCAAATTTTCTAGCTTACTTAAAAGATATGCGCTTTTAACCAGACGCGATTCAGGCAATACATATATCACTAAATGGTTGTCATTGTCCATTCTGTGAGAGGTCAAGCTGTCATTGCATAGCCAGATACAGCGCATAGACACTGAAAATTAAATTCGTTAGACGAAGATTTATTAGTAAACGAAGAACCTATTCCTATTCCTTTCATCGACAACGAGTCAAACATTGCCCAGGATCAAATAATTGATTGTAAAGAAAAATTGAACAAGTTAGTCTGAACTAATCTATTTAGATTGTTATATTTTCTGAATCATTTGGAATGTATGCATTTTTAAAACTGCTTAAAATAAGAAACATTCTCTTACAAAAATTTAAAATAAAAAGATTTCTTCCAACAAATTAATTGATTTAAAGGCGCACTCATTAGTTCAGAGGATCGAGCTCATTGACTCTAACAAATGCATCAAGCTGGACCTCAGGAGTTCAAAGAAAATAATTTACCTGAATGTTTGAAAAAATTATTTTTTTGAAATATTTGTTGAAATCTAAGGAGTTCGATTCTTTGAATTGATGAAGGACATATGTCTGCTTCAAATAAGGAATCACTACTCTAAAGAAATGGATTCCTGATATTGAAAAATTGGACTCAGGGAATACTGTTGAAAAGTGGCATTAACTTCAAAACACTGATGCATATTAAAATTAATGGTTCAAGCTTATGAACTCGACATGAGAAACATGTTTTCTGAATTTCATATAAAATTATAATAATTATTAAGATAATTCCATTTTACACAGAATCTAAATAAGTTTAGTAGCAATTTTCGATTCTTAAATATTAAAAACATGATACCTTCTACCAGTTGACCGCAAAGATAATTGACTTTTGAGTCAAAAGTTCAATTACGTTAAATAAATATCAGCTCTAATCTACGATCAACTGTACTCAATTAAATTCGAGCCAATTTTGGAAAAATTTATTTTTTAATTGAATCAATTACCTCAATTGCCAATATTTGACAAGATTTAGAGAAATAAGAGCATTCTGAGTTCACAAGCACACTGCTATACCGATCTGTAAATTATATTCAATATTCAATGCACAAGCTTTCTATATTTTAATCTATATTGAATTTGAAATACCATTTATGCAAACTTCTTTTTATATATTTGTATTGAATTTCATACAGATTTTTTAACAGTATATATATATATATATATATATATATATATATATTACAAATTAATATGAGATTACTATAAAATTACTATTACATGCTCAACATAATTATTTCTTCAACGCAAACATAATCAAGAGTTTTAAACACCATATTTTCATAAGACATAAGGAAAAAAATTCTATCTTGTGTGCTCTTGATAAGAAAAGGCGTAAGTGGATTTTCAAATATCAACAATCATGAATGTTATAAACAAATTTTATAAACCATTTCTTGAACAAACAAAGCAAAAGTGCATAGAACCTCATGAACTATAAAAAAAGTCTTAAATTGAAGAAATCTATTACAAATAGTAAGACACCATGACTTCGTTTCAGACTTTTTTCACAACACGTCGAAAAACGGATTTTGTTTATTCAATTTGTTTATGCAAATAGAGAAGTTTACTTTGAGACAAATATTCGTAGTTATCCTACTTTCTTGAGTCATTTTAAAGCAAATAAAAGTTCAGAAAAGATTATTTTTCACACTCTAATGTCAAAAATGGACTTTTGTTTATTAAATTTATTCATGAAAAAGGAGGATTTTAATTATGGACAGAGAGTATTTATTGATAAAAATCAGAGTAGTTTGTTTGAAAATAATTTTTCTTCAACTCAAAAATGCCTAACTTTTCCTTTTGTTTATAAAATTATTTATAATAATAGAGATTGTCAGCTCTCAAAATGTACTCTCTGTTTATTCATTTTGCTTATACAAAAAACGTTCATCTAATTTTGCTAAATATTTATGTCAATGTACTACTTCTAGAACATGAAGCAATTAAACTAAAAATAAAATATCAGATATTCAGAAAATTATGAATCTTTACATTTTTTAAATAAAAATTTCTTATATCAATTAAAATGTTATGCATTTTCTAATTTATAATTGAAGGATTTTTTTACAATTTCTCTGCTCTCGCCATCTAGTTTTTCAAAGCAATGTTCAGACATATTTTTAGGTATTACTGTCTTTTCTAAGAGTACTTTAAAAAGTTTAAACAAATTAATTTTTTTTCTACATTTATTTTATTTTACAGATCTTGTGTTTTCTTCAGTAGAGAGGACAAATTCGTTTTTTCTCTTTCCATTTTTCAACAAATCTAATTTGTATGAATGATCTGTTTATTTTGGCAGGAACGCTCTTAAGGGGGCTTTCAATGTGAACGCACAAAAAAAGCATATTTTCAATCGTTTTTTCTTGGGAACTATTTTATATAATTGAACAGATGTTTTTTTCTCTTAAAGGAGCGTGAAACAAACTTTTGTTTTATGGTAAAAAATATTTATTTATAAAATAAAATGCATGCGTGCAAAAAAAGTTTCTGCTGGCGCAGGTGATATTGGCTCTCCTTGTGATCCGAAACAGAAAATCGAAAAAGTTTATTAATCTATGCCATCGCCCCTATGCACAGTGGGGTGAAATCGGAAATCGAGGTTCAAAATGACATTTGGAACGCAATTTTGCACCGATTTCAGATTTCTTTTTTTTGAATAACTCAGAACTAAATTCTTCAAAAAATGGTGAGAGTAGATTTTTCATTTTTCTGTTTATTCAATTTTTATGTTAATGCAAACAACGGAAAAAATGTCGATTTTTACAATTTTATTTTTTATCTTCTAGATAAAATTTTTCTTATACGTCTCGTCCCTTGAGTTTAATGCACAAGGGTATGGGCAAGATAAAAAAATTGTTAACTTGCATAGTTAATTGTTATAAACAAATTGTGTTTACAAATAATCAACATTACAGGTTATTCGCCTTTAAGGTATATTTCTGCCCAGCAATCGCTAGCGTTTATCGTTAGAATGATGCGTGGACATGAAAATTCAAGATTACTTGTTATTTGTTTATTTTATAAACAAATTATATAAAAAAATGGACATTTTGGGCGATTTTTACTGGAAAGAAATCATTTTTTCTCCTCACCTTGCTGAAATTACATTGCCAATGATTTTTTCTAAAAAAATTTTTTAACCCATCACTATTTGTTTATTTTATAAACAAATTATATAAACAAATGCACATTTTAGGGTATTTTAGGTGAAAATAAACCGTTTTTTCTTCTGCCTTTGCTAAAATTATATTGGCAATAACGTTTCCTGGAAACTTTCTCCCCACCTATCAATATTGATTTATTTTATAAACAATTTATGTAAACAAATATACATTTTTGGTCTTCTTAAGTGAAAAGAAATAATTTTTTTCTTCTGACCTTGCTAAAATTACATTGCCAATGATTTTTTCTGGAAACAATATTATAACCCATCAATATTTGTTTATTTTATAAACAAATTATACAAACAAATGCACATTTTAGGGTATTTTAGGTGAAATAAAACCGTTTTTTCTTCTGTCTTTGCTGAAATTATATTGGCAATACCGTTTTCTGAAAACTTTTTTCCCGCTCGTCAATATTTGTTTACTTTATAAACAAATGCACATTTTACGGTATTTTAGGTGAAAATAAACCGCTTTTTCTTCTGTCTTTGCTACAATTATATCGGCAATAACGTTTTCTGGGAACTTTCTCCCCACCTATCAATATTGGTTTATTTTATAAACAATTTATATAAACAAATGTAAATTTTTGGTTTTCTTAAGCGAAAAGAAATAATTTTTTCTTTTGACCTGGCTGAAATTACATTGCCAAAGATTTTTTCTGAAAACAATATTTGTTCATTTTATAAACAAATTATATAAACAAATGCACATTTTAGTGTATTTCAGGTGAAAATAAACCGTTTTTTCTCCTGTATTTTCTAAAATTATATTGGCAATAACGTTTTCTGGAAACTTTCTACCCAGCTATCAATATTGGCTTATTTTATAAACAATTTATATAAACAAATGTACTATGTGATTTGAATGATTTCTCTTTGTTTCCAAATTACTAAAATTTGTAGACACTTATATCATTTGTTACAAATTTAATAGATTTCATTTTGTAATCAAACTACATCACATTATTGGCATTAGCAATATAATTTTAGCTAGGTCGGAAGAAAAAACGGTCTATTATCACCTGAAATAGCCTAAAATGTGCATTTTTTTTTTATATGAAATATACAAATATTGATGGGTTAAAAACTTTTTTTTAGGAAAAATCATTCGCAATGTAATTTCAGCAAGGTCAGAAGAAAAAATTATTTCTTTTCGCTTAAAAACACAAAAAATGTACATTTTTTTATAGAAATTGTTTATAAAATAAACGAATATTGATGTGGGGGAAAAAAGTTTCCAGAAAACGTTATTGCCAACATAATTTTAGCAAATACAGAAGATAAAACGGTTTATATTCACCTAAAATACCCTAAAATGTGCATTTGTTTAAATAATTTGTTTATAAAATAAGCAATTATTGATGGGTTAGAAACTGTTTTTCAGAAAAAATCATTGGCAATGTAATTTCAGCAAGGTCCAAAAAATTATTTCTTTTTGCTTAAAAACACCAAAAATGTACATTTGTTCATATAAATTGTTTATAAAATAAACCAATATTGATGAGTGGGAAAAATGTTCCTGGAAAACGTTATTGACAATATAATTTTAGCAAATACGGAAGAAAAAACGGTTTATTTACACCTAAAATACCCTAAAATGTGAATTTGTTTAGATAATTTGTTTATAAAATAAACAAATATTGATGGGTTAGAAACCTTTTTTTACAAAAAGTCATTGGCAATGTAATTTCAGCAAGGTGAGGAGAGAAAATGATTTCTTTCTGGTCAAAATCGTCTAAAATGTGAATTTGTTTATATAATTTGTTTATAAAATAAACAAATAAGAAGTAATCTTAAATTTTAATGTCCACGCATCATTCTAACGATAAAAGATAGCGATTGCAGGGCAGGAATATACTTAAAAAGCGAATAACCTCTAATGTTGATTATTTGTTAACAAATTTTGTTTATAACAATTAACTATGCAAGTTAACAATTTTGTTATCTTTCCCATACCCTTGTGCATCAAACTCAAGGGACGAGACGTATAAGAAAAATTTTATCTAGAAGATAAACAATAAAATGCTAAAAATCGACATTCTTTCCGTCGTTTGCATTAACATAAAAATTAAATAAACAAAAAAAGAAAAAATCTACTCTCACCATTTTTTTCAGAATTTAGTTCTGAGTTATTAAAAAAAAAAGAAAACTCAAATTGGTGCAAAATTGCGTCCTAAATGTCATTTTGAACCTCGATTTCCGATTTCACCCCACTGTGCTATGGTCCGAACCTCCACTTTTTCATTTTGTCTATTTTGACTATCGAAAAATGCAACAACGAAAAAATCGATTTTTCCAACCCGACACATTGGAATATCCCCTTAATAAAATTTTGAGACAATTTTAATTTGTTCAAAGATTTAAGAGTATTAAAAAAAGAAGTAAACATATTTAGATCTAAAACTATTTCAATCTTTCGAAAAATGAAAAAAAAATGAAATATATGAACGAGATCAAATTGCTTAAACAACTAAAATTTGTGTAAGCATTATTAGTGTTCTTGAAAAGCAAATTAGTACTTACAATTTTTTAAGTCTGTCTAAAATTTAGTGAGGAAAACAGTGAATCCTGATTTTTTTGGAAAACCTATATACTTGGACAGACACGAATTATTTGAATAATTTCAAAATTATTTGAACAGATTATTTTATTTTTATCGTTGATTAAAGAACTTGCGCCTAGAAAATACTTTATTTCGCGACTTACATGAAAAAAAGTTCAAACAAATAAAAATTCTTTAAATAATTGAGAATAAGTGAAAAAATTACTAGGTATTTTTAAATTAACGATTTCTAAAAAAAACTTTCAAAATGGGATAAGAAACAGCAATATTACGCAAAATTTACATTTGACACTTCTGGGGTTTTTTTTGGGGACGCATAAGTGTGGCTTGAAATAATTCACCTTAAAAAGTTATGATTGATTCTTATTCTTTGACGAATACTAAAAATATACCTAAACATGAAATTATTTGTAACATATCATAGCATTTTAAAATTATATGGACAAAATGCTGACTTTTGTCCATTTTTATTCAATGGTCTTCATGGTCTTTGCGCCATCCCTAAATGTTAAACGATGTTGCTCAAATTTGGTGATAATTTTTTTGGACATTTGAACAAAAATTTGGAGATGCGTTCAGGGAATTTCGAAAAGTAGAAAATAAGGGACGCCCTGTGGCCCAGGTGGAGGTATAGAAGACGAAGAAAGGGAGGGTAAAAATGTTGTTGAGGGGAAGAATACGTGGAGTTATATTAGGGGGGAGGCGAGAAGATTAGCACTAGAAGAAGATAAGTAATTGAGAGAGGAAAGATAGTGGATGATCGGGATGAGAATACTCCGAATTGTAGGATATGAGGAAGAGACGTTGAAAGTACACTATAAAAACTAGAGTTCTCTTTTTTATGCTATCATTTTTTTCGTGTCCTGTTTTTGAATATAATAACTTCATGCTGTTTTTTTCAATGTAAAACAAATGAATCTGGCCTCCACCATCGGTATCACTTTAGTACATTGTAATACCTGAAACTGGCCCTGAAAAAATACTTTGGTTTTACCGTATACACGGAAAGAAAAATCTAGGCATTAGCGCGTGAACATTTGTCACACATTAATTCCAAGAGTGCGAGCGAAATTTCCAAGAGCCTCCACGGACTTTTTCGGTGAGTCTCCTTGCGATTTGTCTTTAGGCCACGTCTCCTGGGAAGATAGTGGTGCGAACGTGTCAATAGGCAGAAGGCGTTGCCTCAAGGCAAATTGCAAGGAGACTCACTGGAAAAGTCCGTGGAGGCTCTTGGAAATAAATAAAGAGACGCCTGCGATATGCGCCTGATGTCCATATGCGTTAATACCTTGAACTCTTGCGCTAAATCCCGGAGTCTCTTCTCCGTGTAGGGAAGAGTAAGGAAAGGTAGCTGAGGAAATAAGGAGTTGAAAGTGGAAGATGATATTGGCAGAGTCTAGGTGGAGTAAGGAAGAGAGAGAAGGATGGGGTGAGAATATTGTTCAGCTGGGCTAGGGGAAGGTGTGTAGAACTTGAGACAAGGAAGAAGTGGAGTTTTGGTGAGAGAAGTGTGGGGAGAAGACTGGGAGAAGGTGAAGATGGTGTAATTGGGGTAGGTGTGGGGGGATGACCAGAGGCAGAGTGGTGAGGATGCATAATGTTGAGGATTGGGAAATAAGTAGTGGAAGGTTTTGTGGGAAAGAGGTATAGGGGAATGGGCTGTTGTTGTTTGAGGATAGGGAAAGAGGGCTATAAATATGATATTCAATCAAAGGTGATTTGTCTATTGCCTCAATACAATTCTAGTCTAATCTATAGGACAAGGAATAAAAATACGAATTTCTTCAAGGTGACGGGTGATTTATGATTCGAACCCATATATTTAATTTAATAATATACATTTACTTTTTATTATAATTCTGGCCAGGTGACCTGTGACCTGATTATTACAGAACGAATAGATGATGCTATTTTTCTCAAAAGACGTTGTTTCAGGGCTTGTAAAAATCTATCAAGTTATATAAACGGTCTTTCAGTAAAATATTCATTGAATCTCCTGTGCGCAATACAATCCTATATGTATTAATATCAAATATTGGATGAAGTATTCTTTCCGGCCGTATTATTACTCCAAGGATGGAACCGCGCTCTTCTGGAGAATTCTCTGGTGAAACCCTCGGATGCTTAATCAGTTATGTAACTGTGAACCTTCATTTTGGTAATACCAAACACCTTGACTAATAGCATTAATCTTTAGAAGGTTGTCCAACTCAGCTTGTAGTGAATGAACTACTGTTATTCGGCCTATTAAAATATAAATTGATTAAAAACTACAACTAAATAATATGATTGATTTTAAAAATAAACTAGAGCCTCATACGCGCGCTTCGCACCCATCCAATTTATTCACATGTAATTATTTCATTGGGGAATGAAGTTCAATAAAATACCATTAAATCAACTTTTTCTTTAATAATTATTATTTGTGCACGGCTTCGCATTGATACCCTCTCACGATGCAGAATAAATAATTGTGCAGCTCTAAACATTTGCATACAACTTTGGGAAAAACCTCTAAATTGTCGGCACGTACAAATTTTCATGGAAATACGCAGTAAATGATCTCAACTCGAGAAGAGTCCAGATGTCAAGATATTTCAAGCGCGCATAACACTTGGATGGATGACCATCTGCGACGTATACGACCAGGTTGTGCATTCGCTGCGTTTAAACTAATGTCGAGCGAGAGGTTTGACGGGTGGGTTTCTTCGAAAAATTGCCAAACTCTTAATTTGCTCACGAAAATAGTTTAAATAATTATTAAATCTTGGAAAATTAAAAAGAATGATAAAAAAAAAGTGATCAGAATTCATCAAAACGCGAAGTGCGAATTGTCGCGTACCAAACTGATGTTCGGCCATGCGGTCGCACAGAGTTCAAGCTCAATTTATCGTCTAAAAGTCAAGCTACAATAAAGCTTATTCGGCAATCAATGCTGTTTTAGACAAACTGTTCCATAAGATAACGTTTCTTTATGAAAATCGTGTATAATTCAACAAAAATTGAATCACCAAGATTCACATCAATGTGTATGTTAGAATGTTAGTGCGCATAGTCCTGAAAAAAGGGACGAGCAATAATTGATTCCCAACTTCAATACATAGATTACTTTCGTCAAAAATCTCGAGAGGCCAACCACCTAACCTGCCGTGCTTTCAGTCGAGCTGTCAAGCCATCGATTAATGTCAACTACCAAACAATTCATATTCTAGATTTGAGGCTAGCTTCAGGACTATCGCTGTAGGTTAGCGTATCCAATTTCCAAGAAAAGTTGTACATGAGTTCTGATACAAATTATTTCGGATGACGACCGAAAAGCCGAACCTCTTCAGAAGTTGAGGTTAACTGTCAGCAAGAAGTCCAACCTCTACATGAATCACAAGGATCAACTGCATCGGTGCCAAGACCACCTCGTTCTTCAAATTAGGATAAGTGGGCATTCTTTTATTTAATTTCGATTCCAAATCCTTATGAAGTTGCTTGTATTTGATAAATAATAACATCAAGATGGCAGGTTTTAATGATTTGATTAAACAACGCGGCACCTGCAAAACAAAGTTTACTGTTTTCAGTAATTACATAAATAGGGGCTTTCTCAGAGTTATCCTGACATGAATGTCGAGTTGGATAATATTGACAAATCAGAAATTAAGGAACGGTTAGAAAAAATTTGAACTGCTTTTGATGTTTATAAGGAAATACAAGATAAAATTGATGATTTCACTGATGAGGCTCAAGATACAATTGATTATAGAACAGAAGTTGAAGACAATTATTATGCTGTTGTATCTGCAGCTAGAGAATTATTAATGCGTGGAATTCCAAAAGGCAATCCACATTCAAACGCGCAGGCAAATTCTGAGGTAACATTAGCAGGGCAGCTAGGAAAACAACTCCAACAAATTCAGCTCCAACAAGCAAATATAGCAAACGCAGTAGGCGGTAACAATCAGCATGTTATAATTGAAGCGTCAGGATTAAAATTGCCTCAAATTCAATTACAAAAATTCAACGGCGAGCTCTCTGATTTGCTAGGCTTCAGGGATACTTTCGAGTCTTCAATTCATAACAATGAGGATATTAGTGATATCGAAAAATTCCATTATTTGGTACATCAGGACAATCAACCGATAACTGGGATTCGCTGTTTATCTACCTTCTATCGTCAAGATTAGACAACAATACGGCTTGGGCCTGGCAGAAGGAGAGAACGGGTATCGAAATTCCAACTGTGGAAGATTTAAAAAAAATTAATATCTCTGCGGTGTTTTGTTGCAAGACGCGGGAAGCTGAAGTGAAGACCGTTAAGCACTACTTGAAACATGTAGCAGGTGACGAAATTTTAACTTGAGAATAATTCTCCACTTTATTAAATCAAATGGAGGCAACACTGAATTCCCGACCCCTAAATGCTTTATCAACTGATCCAAACGACCTTCTTCCTCTAACTCCGGTCTTTCTAATGGAAGATAAGACGCCACCATCAACCTGGAATTTAGGCAGAATCGTCGACTTTCATCCTGGAAAGGATGGAATCTCTCGCATAGCTTCTGTCAGAACGACTAAGGGCATATTTATTCTCTTTTGCTAAAATTATAGTTCAAAATTGTATTTAACTGTTCAATGACATCCAAAACTAGAGTCTACTTATTTTGAAATTTTATTTTTCAACTCTCTTCTACTCTCCTCCTTCTATACCAATAATGAGAATACACAATTTACAATAAAACTTGTTCGTGTCCTTATTTCAAATTTATCTGTAAAAGCCAACTTATAAATGTAAGGCTCCTCATCTTTCCTATCAACTCCGACCCATTCCCTCATTTCTCAACTTAGCCTCCAAAGCAAAAAAGATAATCAGAATCGCGAGGCAAAAATGTTACTCGGAAATATCCGAGGAAAAACGTTATAGAAAATGTTGAGGGGAAGAAGGTAGTGAAAAAAAGTTTCGAGGAAAAGCGATATATTTAAAGCTCGAGGGAAAAAGCTTCTTTTGCTATTATAAGTTGAGCACGAAGACACTTTAAAAAAACAACAAGAACGTCAATATGATCAGGTCCATTAAGCTAGCACCTCAACAATCGAATTTTGCGATTTTTCATAACTCAGAATTTTGGGCTTTTTTAGGGCTCTTAAAATCCGCAACAAAATTTCCCCTGAAACAACCCTTAGGTTAAAAATCAACCCTCTTCAGAAAATTTGAATTTTTCACAAAATTTATTCCCGGCGTATTTTTAGACATTTTTCGGGCTCCTCGAAAATACCAAGGCTGGTTTTTGAGCTCCAAACCTTATCGTTATAGATCAACCCCTTGGTACCACGCAGATATGACTTTGTCAAAAAATAATGTTTTTAAGATCTTTAAAGTATCAATAGTCTCTGATTATTGGGCTCCTAGAAAATACCCACTCCGATTTTTGGGCTCCAAGCCTTAACGGTAAAACTCAACCCTTTTGTACCACGTAGATATGACATTGTCGAAAAAAATCTTCTTGAGAATTTTTTCAATGTGGGCAGAGTCTCTGATTTTTGGGCTCCTTGAAAATACACACGCCCAAAAATCAGAGGCTCTAGCCATATCGTAAAATTCTCAAACAGATTATTTGTTGACAATGCCATATCTGCCTGGTACCAAGGGGTCGATTTTTACCGTTAAAAGTTGAGGGTTCAAAAAATTGGAGGGGGTACCTTCGAGGAGTTCAGAAGTCAAAGTCTATCTCCACGCTGTAAAATTCTGAAAAAGATTATTTGTTGACAAAGTCGTATCTGCGCGGTACCAAGAGGTTGATTTTTTCCGTTGAGGGTTAGAGCCCAAAAACCGGAGTGTGTATCTTTGAGGAGCCCTGAAATTTAAGTCTCTATGCAAACTGTAAAATTCTGAAAGGAGATTATTTTTTGACAAAGTCATATCTGCGCGGTAAAAAGGGGTTGATTTTTGACTTCAAGTGTTGGAGCCCAAAAATCAGCATGGGTATTTTCAAGGCGCCCGAAAAATGCTCAAAAATACGCCGGGAATAAATTTGTGAAAAATGCATATTTTTTTAAGGGGGTTGAATTTTGAACTTAAGGGTTATTTCAGAGAAAATTTTTTTGCGGATTTTGAAAGCCCTAAAAATCCCCAAAACTCTGAGTCATGAAAAATCGTAAAATTCAATTGTGGAGGTGCAAGCTTCATTCCGAGTAACTTCCGAAACTTTTTCTTTGATTTTTTCCCATAAAACTCTCCGAGTCACATTTTTCTCTGAGGACTTCATTTTATGATAAAATAGTAAATTATTGTACTATTTCTCCAAAGTAGCAAAAAATATTATCGGAACAGAAAGTTCCTAATTGACACAAAAATTTGCCGTAATAGAAAATTTAAATCCTTAAAAATTTGCCGGAGTATCATAATTGCCCTTTAAAGTAACTTTCAGAGAACTTGAATTAACCTCTTTTATTAACGTAACTGTAACGAAATATACTTAAAAATAATAACTTACATTCAATAGTGTTGCTCGAGCGTCCAATTTTAGTTTTCAAGATGAGACTGGACGGAGTTGAGAAGGAGATTGTGGGCGGTACTGGGAAGGGATTGGTGAGAGCTGAGGAGGGTCCGGACTCCGGGCATATATGAAATGTGTTTGGGCATATATGAGGTGGGTTCGGCTGTATATAAGATGGGATCGCGCCTGGATGAGATGGTTCGAGAGGTGAGTTGGGTCTGGGTTCCAGAAACAACTCATTTCCCGAACCATCTGATCTAGGTGCGGTTCCATCTCATATACAGCCGAACCCACCTCATATATGCCCGAACACATTTCATATATGCCCGGAGTCCGGACCCTCCTCAGCTCACGCCATACGCTTCTCAGTACCGCCCAGAATCTCCTGCCCGCTGATGCAATTTCATTGCGAGCCTAATTCTGTAAGAACAAATAGCAATGGATCAATTTTTGATTCTTAATACTGACACTGACAGGGAGAGGTCGCGCGATGTGCCATGCTGATTTAACTGGAGATTGGTGGCTCAAAAAAAAAATAATTTTTTTTTGTCTCGGGGGGGGGGGCCCTGTTGCTTCCTCATATAGCAGGTTTTATAATGACGCAAATTTTCAAATATACTTTTTTGACATATTTCGATATAATTTGAGCCCAGTAGCTCGAAAATAAAATTTGCAACAAATGTCCGTGAGTGTGTGTAAGTTTTTTTTCTTCACCATATTTAACATGCTAGTACAGCTTGGGTTTATTCTCGGATTTATTAAGAAAATAAAGCAATTCGATCTATAACAATAAAATTATTTTTGAATAAAGTAGTTCAACTTTCAACAAAGCAGTTGAATTTACGAAAAAAAATTTAATTCTCAACCAAAAATGTGAATATTTTTCACATGGCTATGATGACGCAATTTTCAGCTTAACATTAAAATACTAGGATAATTACTTTGTAACATTTCTGAAATACAATATTATCTTGTTTTAATTAAGATGGAAAATTATTTCATTTTATCACGAACAATTTTTGCAAAATATGCAAAAAAAAATTCATAATTAAAAAATTAAATTCCAAAACAACTTCATTTTTCGGCTTATTAGAAACTAGAATAATATAATGAAAAGAGGGGGAGAAAAAGATAACAATTCAACCAAAAACCAACCTCTCACTTTTTCCTTTCTTTGTCCTTTTTATACTACGAGGGGACCATCATGTTTCGAGGCCAATTGAGACCACCTCATCAGGGATTATTTATGGGAAATAACTAAAGGTATGAAAAACATCAATATACCTGTTTAGAAAATATTCAATCAGTATTAATTAAAAATTGATTAAGTTTAATGTGTTCAAGAATATTTAGTGAGAAAAACATTGTTTAATAAAAAAGAATTCTTTCTATCATCTAGTCAAAGAAAATTACTTCAACCAGTTGATTACTCTGTATCATACTTTTTTATAAGGAAGGAAAGTGAAGAGGTAAATAGAACGCAGGAGAGGTATGTAAAGTGGACCCTGGGGTTGGCAAGGAACACGCCTAATTATATTGTCAGGAGGTAGACGGGGAGAACGAGTGTAGGAATTCTAGCAGGGAGCCGGGCGTGTAAATATGAGGAGAAATTTTTGGAAGAGGGGGGAAGTAGGCTGGTAAGGGAGTGTTGGTGGGAGAAGGAGAACAGGGGGGGGGGGGAGATGGAGGCTGAGAGAGAAAGGTGCTTCAGAATGAATGGACTGCGGATGGATGAAGTGAGAAGGATGCACGAGGAAGGAAGGAAGGTTTATGACTTGGTTAAGCAAAATGACATGGAGAGAGAAGACAGAAGGGGAAGAGAGAATAAGAGAGTCAAGATTTAACGGGAACTATGTGTGGATTATGCCAAGGGCAAGAGCGCAATATTTATGTGAGGAAGGAGAGAAAGGAAGTCAGGAACTTATAGCGAGGATGAGGTGTGGGTGTATGGAGGGTTTCAATAGGTTCTGGCTCTCTCGGGAGAAGAGGATGTGTGAACTGTGTTGAAAGGGGGATGCAAGAGTGGAGCACTGGTTGGAGGAGTGCGTGGAGGTGGAAAGAAGTGAGATAAGCATGGAGGCATTGTTGCATGAAAAGTGGGAAAAAAGGGCAGTAGCATGGGTGAAGGGAGTGTTGGGTAAGATGGAGATGAAGAGAAGGAAGGAGGAAGAGGAGTGGAGAAGGAAAGATTGTAAATAGGAGAGAAAGTAGATATAAGTAAGATGTAAATATTGTAAATAGTAGATAAGTAATAGGTATTAGCTGCGAAAACAGAGATTGGCAAGCGAGGCAATGCGAAAAAGTAGGGACATGCAAGCGAGGCGAAGCGAGGAAGGCAAGGCGATAAGAGCGTGCGGATTAGAAATAAGGAATGGATGGATGTTAGTTTTCAAGGGTGAGTTTTAAGAAAATTCTGTAAAAAATGGATGTGCAAGCAAGTCAATTTTTTAAGGCCAGCAGGCTGAAAAATAAACGTTTATCTACTTTTTTATAATATCTTGGGAGATCCCTTTTTAAATTGCTAGCATGTCACCTCATCACTTTATAAATAACATTTCCATGAATTCTCTTTTTTCCTGATTTTTTTTTGCTACAGAATTTTGATATAATTCCAAATGAAATCATGACCATGTGTGACTTTATGCTTTGACGGGAACTAGTGATACCTACGACTTCTGTGAAAATTATCGTTATGTTCATTTTTCCTACGTCTAAATGCCCTTTATATCTGCCCTATATAAACTGCACTGCAATCTTTTCAATTAATTTGGTAAATTACACATTTAATTTTTGTCTATTTCGAAAAAATCCATTTTCCTAACAGGAAACAATCAATTTGACAAATTTAAAAAAATTATAATTTTGTATTATTTTTTAGAAAAAGTTTAACTCCCTGTATTTGTTTCCTTTTGAAGAAATTCAAAGTTTCGAAAGAAATAAAACCAAGCAACTTTTTTGATATAGTTTTTCACTTATTATGAATCAGTGACTCAATATTTACGAGCAAACCAATTCTTCCTATAACAGAACACTTATTAAGAACACGTGTTAGCGATCATTTCACTGACATTCTAGAAAATTGCAGTTTTAAAGAATTTCATACAAAATATTATATTTTGTATTCTTTTTAAATATATGAAGATAAATTCACATTAAAAAGAGGTATCATAATCTCATTATAATTAACATTTAATAATAGTGAAGATTGATGTATATAAAATTTGTTTCGACATTTAAAAAAAAAATTTAGTGAGAGAAAAAGATTTAAATGTTTTTTTTTCACAAAATAGAAGATAAAAATTCTCTGCCCCCCCCCCCAAACAAATCTCATTTTCATAAAAAAAAAAATATCAGTTTATCTCTAATTGAGTCAGGCTTACATTGCAAACATGAATGTTATGAAACAATTCGAAAATTTGAAAACATGGTTAGCTTCTCTGATTAACATAATATTCAGATAGGTAAGAGAAGTAAAAATATTAAATACTTTACGTGAAACATGTTTAATATAGAATATTTGAATATTTTCAGAAATTAGAATATAAAATTTAAAAAAAAAATTGTAAATCAAGATAATTCCTTAAAAAAACAATGAACAATCATATTCAAAAAAGGAGATCTCAGATATCGCAATTAAGTTTCTAGATGAAGTCGAAACATTAAAATTCATTGTAAAAAGAGTATAGAGTTTTCAAAATTGCCCAGCAATCAATTTAAAATTAATTTGCAATAAAAAATTTCAAAAAGTAATATAAATAATATTTTCACTAAAAATAAAGTATAAATCAGCTTAGAAACTTAGAGGAAAGATAATAAGGTATGGTAAACAAAAAATTTTGTATCAAATAATTTATTCGTTAAATATCAAGGCACTCAGTCTCTCTAAATTTGGATTAGTAGAAATTTTACTAAATCAATCAGTATACCTAATTTTAATTGATGAATCAGTTATTTTCAGAAGTTTACTCATTTTAACAGTAAAAATACCGTAACTGAAGTTATAACGTAACAGCAGTGAATCAATAATAGACTTAGGATAAATTGATAAAGGAACAATTTTTGAATGAAGCTTTTTTTTACACACAAATATTATTTATAATATTAAAGTGTGTTTTGAAATTTTCATTTTATATAGTGAATAAGAAATTATTACATGTGTGAACAAATTTTAAACTCTGAAAAATTTCACATTTAAAAATGGTGCGCAAATATATTTGGAACATAACCTCTTAAAATTAACTGATTTCTTCAATACAACTGTAACTAATTAATCAGTTATATTGCTGAAGGTATATACATATAACTGATTCCATTAGTAATTTCCGTTTTACTAATCCAATCAATACAATTCTACTAATTGTCAGTGACTCAATTCTAGCTACATCAATTAGTAGAATTTAACTGATAATCAGTTATATTTTACTAATTCAAATTTAGAGAGAATGGTACATGATAAGAATATGCACATGTCTATTATATTTTGCATCTTGTCTTAGAATCGCCCACAAATATATATATAAAAAGGACAAAGAAAGGAAAAAGTGAGAGGTTGGTTTTTGGTTGACTTTTTCTCTTTTATTCCCTCTTTTTTAATTATGTTATTCTTGTCTCTAATGAGCCGAAAAGTGGGGTTGTTTTGGAATATTATTTTTTAATTATGAATCTTTTTCCTGCTTATTTTGCAAAAATTATTCATGATGAAATGAAATTCTTTTCAATCCTAATTAAAAAATTTTAAAATAGAGACACTAGACTTATGATTCTTTTCAATCTGCAAGGTTTGCTTATGAATATTTGAAGATTTCTTCAAATTCAGTTTCCATAGTTTTACCTTAGTTTTCTTATAAAAAATCTTTCTTTTTATTCGAATTTTTGTAAAACGCATGCATTGAATTTAAGCAATTTTCTAGAAATGTATTTTAATGTTTTGGATTGGTTTCTTTTCCTATTTGGGAAATTTAATAATCTAATTAGATTGGTCTTGAAATCACCCACAAATATATGTTTCACGTACAGAATAAAACAATTTCAAATTAAAAAAAAAAATATAATAATTTATTATCCTTGAAGTATCGACTATCACATAGTTCGTTGAGAAATCATATTTTTTGGTTAAAATATCTCTTATTTGAACTTTATTCCACTGTTTTGCAGAAAACTAATCTTTTTGGCTTGAAATTAAATAATTTTCTTGAAAATTTATATGTTTTGTTCAAAATTCGTTCTTTTTTTTGGTAGTAGATTAATCTTTTTGATCGAAATATCATCTTTTTAGTTAAAAATTGAACAATTTTGTTGAAAATTTGTTTTGTTTCTTTGTCAAAGTTATTTTTGTATTAGATTTTTCAGCTTAAAATTTAATTATTCCTTTTTTGGTTGAAACTTTATCCTGTATATTGTATAAGTTAGAAATGTAACTATTTGGTAGAAAATTCATGTATTTTGTTGAAAAGTCGTCTTTTTAGGTAGGAAATTAATTTCGTTCGTTGAAAATTTAACTTTTTGGTAGAAAATTCATAATTTTTTTATGAAACCGTCTTTTGGGTACGAAATTTCTTCAAAATTCAAATTTTCGATTGAATTTTAATATTTTCTGTTAAAATCTCATTATTTTCGGAAAATTGAACTATTTTGTTAATGTCATCATATCTGGTCGAAAACTGAACTATTTTTTAAATTCATTTTTTAAAATTGAAAATTCATCTTTTGTAGTAGAAAAGTCATTCTTCTTGGTTGAAAATTTATCTTGTTTGGTTGAAAAACAAATTTTTTGTTAAAAATTCAACACTGTATTTGATAAAGTTCATTAGAAAATGATCTTTTCCTTTTCGGGGTAATCTCTTTGTTAAAAAATTCTCCCTTTCGGCAAAAAATGCAAGTATTGCAGTCAAATATTCATAATTTTAGTTAAAAATTCATCTCTCAGGTTGGGAATGAAATTTCTTGGTTGGAAGTTAATTTTCTTTGAAAATTAATTTTTTTGTTTCAAGATTCCTGATTTTGATTAGGAAATTAAATTCTTTGGTTGAAAAATGAGCAGTTTGATTGAAAACTTGTTTTTTCTTTGGATGAAAAGGAATTTTTCTGCGGAAAATTGAACCATTGTGTTGAAAATTTGTTTCTTTTTTGGTTGAAACTTATTTTTTTTTTTTAACTGAAAATTTAACAATTATTTCAGTTGGTAGAAAATTAATCTACTACGAACTTAAATGATTAAAATAAATGTTTGCGTTTTGCGGCAAATATAAATATGTTGCTTTTAGTTGACCAGGAAAATTGAAAAACTTGACCGAGAAAACCCGAGAAATGACCGAGAATTTGAAATCGTCCGCCGAATCGTCACCCTGATTATCAATTATAGCATTTCTGTACATTACTTTACCCAACCTGAAATATGTATCTAAGATCAAATAACGTGATATATGGTCGCCCCGAGTTCAAAAAAATTCCCCCTTCTTCTCACGTTTCCTATCGCCTCTCACCCGTTCCCTGCTTATTTCTGAACTCATCAAATTCCTTTCCCTCTTTGCACTCACAAAATAATTCCCCTTTTCCTCACTTTGAGCCACTTTCTTAATAAGGCCTTCAAAGCAGGAACAAACAGATTCAATAAATACAAATATCTTGAAAAATAATGGGATTTACTGCGTTGTTAATAATGTGCGACGCGATTTAGAATGACGTATGTAAAATTATATTACAGTATATGACTCATATATGTGTACTGGAATATCTTCTAGAAAATTCTTTAGCCTTTCATGATTGAAAAATTCAGACAAAAATTTTAAGAATTGGATAATTTCATTAGAATGAAATTGAAAATTTATCATTTCTGATTTAAAGCGTTCAGAATTGAATATTTTTATTTTGAATTGACTAATCTCGTAATTGGATGATTTCAGATTAAAATTTTGAGAATATAGGACAATTTCAAGATTGTATATTTTTGGATTAGAATTTTAAACATTGGTTGAAAACAGTTCCTATTTTTCGATTTTTTTTATTTCGGTGTGGTTGTGTTGAAAAATTGGGAATTTAAATAGCCAAAAATGTATAAAAATGCAATAAAAACGATATATTATTATATTTACCAATGGACATGAAGAAAACTGCTATGGGGGAGAGCAGCGCCACAAGAGGGATCAGTATTTCCTTCAAATAGGGAAAAGTGCCGTATGTAGAATTTCAAGAGGTTCACCACAAGTTTTCACGAAAATGAATTTTTTACAAGATTTTGCAGTTTATATAGGGCTTAAGTAACCGACTTATACTACCACAGTACGTTTGAATCATGACACACAATTATATAAGTATGTACATCGACGGTTCGAATCGCTTCTTTTCAGATGTTTGTATTTCCTGAATTTGTTTTCCTCTACATTGAAGAGGTAATATGTGAAACGATTAGGAAGTAGTGGTATTATCCAATGCTTTTGGAGAGCAGAGGTGAAAGGAAAAACCTCCAGAGATCGTCAGTGTTTGCCAGAATTATCAGCTCTGTAAACAAATGTCTATTGGAACATTCCAATGAATGTATTGGAAATTTATTTCTGATGCGTAATGTTTTCGCAGTTTTCAAATGCTGGTGATGTTAGTTTGCTAGTATCGATATTTTTTAGGAATATGTACTTTGTAATTGCCACTATAAGTCTTAGTCATTTTCCACCTTTTCTTTGAATAATAACTTGATTCTAATACTATCTGAGTAAGGTATTAAAATAATATCGAAGCAGAATTTAATAAAGTTTTCAAATTTTGGACTTCTTTTAGGAACCATTTACAGATGTTATTTATATTAACTTTGAAAAGATAAAAATTAAGAGTAGAGTTGAAGTAGATAGGTAGGGCGCGTTCTAGACCACTTTTTTCCGTACGATCAGCAACTTCCGGCTACAATGTAGAAGGCTGTGAGATTGGTTTCGCTCCATGTGCTGATTTACGAATCACAGTGTTGAAGTATCCAATAGGATACCTTATCTACAGGGGGTTACCATATTTCATCAATGTTGAGGCTATATATCGGGGCGCTCTTCTCTTTATTTTGCCAGTACAATATTCACAGCAGTGACGAGTGCTTGTTGAATAAAAAAAAGTGTGTTCAAGACCTATTTAGAAGCAGAATTTTGTCTGTGATTTCCGGAAAAACTGATAACAAACTGGCAGTAGTGAGCTTAAAATCTGCGAAGTGTTTTTTATAAGTGTCTGCTGATTTCAGTGCAATTTGAAATGGATTTCGAAAAATATAAAAAAGTTCTACAAATCATGAAGGCGGGGTATCAACTCATACTTGAAAAGCTACCCCCATCAGACGAAGAAATTATATGGTGGACGAGGGAAGGAACGAGAAACATCAGAATATTAAACAAAATGCTGAGGAAGAACAAACAAATCTCTGGGGCAAAAACGTGCGATTATGACATTGATCTCTAGTCTGAAGACATCGAGCAGAAGATTCGAGAAGTTGCTGAAAACCGGAGCTGGCATGAGTGAAGCTTTGATGAAACTACGAGAGAGAATAATTTGGGATGATGTGGAAAGTGCGTTTCAAACGCGGATAAGAACTGGGGTAATATCAAATTCAATTCATAAGGATTTAAATACATTTTAAATGACTGCAAACGCATGTTCATTCCACAAATTAAAAATACATTAAATAGTTTAGGTGATATTGAAGCTTGTGTTGAATTTACTGGGATTTTCAAAGCAATAGTGGCTGGTGAAGAAAAAATAGATGAAAAAAGTGTTCGTACAAAGAATGACCCTATTCTAACAACGAGAAATATTGGTGGATGGTTTGAGGAAAAATTCAGACAACAGGTTTAAGCTAAAATTGATGAACTGAAAACAACAGATTTGGGTTGGACTTTAATATCAATCGTAAACATGAGGGTTAATATTAACAGATACGCCCCTTTTCAGGTTGGATCTTGAACTTTCATTGAATAACCTGATTTTATTCAAAGATAAAAAGCTGTGATCAAAATCAAGAATAAAGATTCATATTGTTTTCTCTGGTCACTAATGGCAGCTCTTCATCCTGCTACACTTAAAGTTTTCAATTACTCTTGAGGATATTCCGAAATTTGAAAAAATGAATGGCCTAAGTATAAATGTCTATGGATTAGAGTTTGATGAATATAGCAAGAAGGAGGAAGTTGTTCCAGTTTTTCTAAGCCATAACAAATCCGAGAAGCCTATTATTCACCTTCTTATGATTGAAAATACTGAATTTGATACAGATACCGAAGTGTGCCATTTTTCTTCAATCAAAAATCTATCTAGACTAGTGAAATCACAAATAACAAAAGATCTTTGGTGCACTCACTTTTGTGACAGGTGTTTGCGCCACTTCAAGTTTGAGAAATCTCTCGAAAAACATCAAGTTGCTTGTGAAAGTCGAAATAATTGCACACTAATACTTTCCACAGAAAAAGATGAAATTTCAAAGTTTAAAAATTATAAATACAAAGGAAGTGTTCAATTTGCAGTATATGCTGATATAGAGTGTTTGTTAGAGCCAGTTACCAACATTCAAGGAAATGCTTATCAAAAACATATACCTACAATTGTTGCTTATTACACAAAATGCAGTTTTGCTGATTCGCAATCTGAACCTCAAGTTTATCATGAAAAAGGCTGCATCACGTAATTCTTCAAAGAGTTAAAAAACTTACCTGAGAAAGTAGATTCTTGCCTCAAGAATCCTGTACCAATGGAACCTTCAGCATCAAAGCAAGAGGATGATTTTAATAACGCCAAAGTTTGTCATATTTGAGAGCAAGATTTTGGCAAAGATGATGTGAAACATCGCGATCACTGTCATTTTGCGGGTAAATATCGTGGCCCTGCTCATGTCGGATGTAACGTAAATTACCAAGACTCGCATATAATTCCCATAGCATTTCACAATTTATCTGACTGCGACGCTCATTATTTTTATAAAAGAATTGGCAACAAGCTTTGATGGTAATATCTCATTATTACAAAAAGAAAAGAAAGAAGCGCACAATAAAACGCTGAACATGACAGGTCTTAGCGATGAGGAGAGAACTAGACTTAAAAATGATTACAGACACAAAAATAGGAAAGTTGAACGACTAGTCAAAGAGAGTAAAGAGAAAATCAGAACAGAAGAAGAGAATAAAATAAAAAACTGCTTTGAAGGAATTATGAAACTATTATATAAACGGTTGAAGGAAAGTAAAAGTACAGAGTTTGCTAGCATGAGAAACAGCAAAGGCGAAATGCTATATGATATAGACGGAATAGTAGACGCTTTGAAAGAGTCTTTCAAAGAACTATTGGGAGGTGAAAATATCGGACAACAAAACTGCGACATAGAAGATAATACATTAAAACCCAATTGAAAAAGTCTGTGTCACTGAGGTCAGAGATATAATTAAGAACTTGAAAAACGGTAAGGCTGCGGGTATAGACAATATTAGCGCTGAAATGCTTAAATACGGTGGCGAGTACATACCTCACAGGTTGTGCGAATTAATAAATTTATGTATGGAAACGGGAGAAGTCCCAGACGATTGGAGAAAAGCGATTATCGTACCAATATACAAAAGAAAAGGAGATAAAAGCAACTGCAGTAATTACAGAGGTATCAGCATACTAAGCACCGTAAGTAAAATATACTCAAAAATACTTATCCTTAGGGTAATGGAGATTACAGAAGAAAAAATATGGGAAGTCCAAAGTGGATTTATGCCAGGAAGATCATGTACGGATCAGATATTTAGCCTAAGACAGGTCGCAGAAAAAAGTTTGAGAGTAGGAAAGAAAGTCTTCTGTGCATTTATCGATCTAGAAAAAGCATTCGACACGGTAAATAGAAGTAAACTTTGAGAAGTCGTTAAAGAGTATGGAGTGAATGGAGGGCTCCTACAAGCAATAAAAACAATATATACAGGTAGTAAAGCGAGTGTAAGGGTAAATGGGAAAAAGAGTGAATGGTTCGATATTATGCAAGGCGTGAAACAAGGATACGTTATGTCCTTGTGGCTATTTATCATATTCATGGATAAGTGTCTTAGAACTGCCCTCTTCGACGAAAGAGGTGTAGATCTCGAAACCGTCAAGGTACGTGGGTTGGCTTTCGCGGATGACAAGATTGTTATGGCAGAATCAGTCGAAGACTTGCAAAGAATGTTGAATAAACTTAATACAAGCATGAAGAACATGGACCTCAAAATTAACGTGAATAAAACGAAAGTCATGGTGTTTGAGGGAAAAAGTGAGAAAACAATATGCAACATAGTTCTAAATGATGAGAAATTAGAACAAGTTGACAAGTACGTATATCTAGGTAGTCTATTCACTAACGACGGAAAAATAAATGGGGAATTAGATAGGCGCATAAATAAGGGTAAGCAAGTTATCGGTAGAGCAAGGTCCATCCTCACAAATAAAAACATATCAAAGAAAGCTAAAATGGCCATACATAACTCTATTTTCGTACCGACTGTACTATACGGTAGCGAGACATGGACCTGTCAAGAAAAAGACAGGAGTAAAATCAACGTGATCGGCATGAAACCTCTGCGCATAATATGCGGGAAAACACTGATGGACAAAGTACGAAACGAGACAATCCTCAAAGAATGTGGTACAGGGGAGACACTAGTTGACACATGGGAAAGAAATCAGCTAAGGTGGTTCGGACATCTTGAAAGAATGAAAGATGAACGACTGACCGAACAAGTGTATAAAGGTAAAGTAAATGGCAGAATGCCCAGAGGTAGACTGCCGAAAGAATGGTTAGAATCTGTGAATGAGACACTAATACGAAGAGACATAAGAAGCCATAGAAATACAAGAGCCGGCATGAAAAAATGCATGGACGTGAATGAAGCTAGAGTAGTATGCCAGGACAGAAATATGTGGCGACAAATAGTTTATAAACAGAGTGACAATAGAGTGAATGATGCCTGAAACAAAGACCTTGGATACTAATGGGCCCAAGTGGGGAACCATACATAATAATTTTGTGAGGCTCCTCACTTGGGGTGATCGCTAGAGAGATTGATCAGCAACCTGGGTCGGAGCAGTGTTGCGGAGTGAACGTGTCATTTATATAAATAACACGAGAACTCCAGATCAATCTAAAACATCTATACATAACACCTACATACCCACCCATCCTATACCCATATACCGATCAACCTCATACCTATATACCTATTTTACTACTTTCCAACCGAGCAAGTCACGCCTACCCGGAAGGGAAAAGGCCTAATGGTATAATAATAATAATACGGAAAAATATATACCCTTCACAAAAATTGTGCAAAATACAAACGTTAAATTTAGATTCATTGACTCTTTTCGATTCATACCAATTAGCCTCTCCAAATTAGCTTCAAATTTTAGCAATGCTGAAAAATTAATAACAAGAAAATATTGCAAAAATGATGGAGAATTTGAATTATTAACGAGAAGAGGTGTATTTCCATATGATTATGTTGATAACTGGCAAAAATTAGATGAAGATTGTCTTCCAGCAAAAGAGGAATTTTATTCGAAATTAAATGATGAGGGTATTTCAGATAAAGATTATAATCATGCCTGCAAAGTTTGGGAAAAATTGTATTTGAAAACGTTGGGTGAATATTCAGGCTTATAATTGAAAAATGATGTTTTTCTTTTGGCAGACATTTTTGAAAGTTTTAGATGTCGTTGTATTAAAACTTATAATTCAGATCCATTGCACTACTTCACAGCACCTGGGCAAAGGCAGATAATAGATTCATGGGGTTAAATTTTAATCCATCGGAACCTGAATCTTACACTATGTATTTTGATATGAAGAATCAGTACGGACAAGCTATGTCAACATTTGCGCTATCTTGATTTTAAATGATTAACAAATTTTGATAACGTGCAAAATTTTTTCAATATTCCTGATGATTTAGAAATAGCTCATATTCTAGAAATTTATTTGGAATATCCTGAAGAACTCAACGATTTGCATAAAGACCTGCAATTATGTCCTGAGCATTTTTTACCTCCTCTTCCAATATCTAAGATTCCTAAACTAATAACCAATTTGAAATCAATGACGAATTACGTTCTCCATTATCAAAACTTGAAACAGTATTTGAAGTTGGGAATGAAACTTGTTGAAATTCACATAGTTTCACAATTCAAGCAAAAACCTCGGTTAAAAGACGATATTGGTTTAAATACTGTGTTAAGAAAGCAGGCAAAATATGAGTTTGAAATTTTTTTTTTCAAACTCATGAAGAATTCAGTCTTCGGCAAGACCATGAAAAAGGTAAGTAAGCACAAAGATGTTAGGTTAGTAGCAAAGTGGGAGGGTGGATAGGGCGCAAAAGCTCTGATTGCCAAACCAAACTTTCATAGCTGCACTATCTTTGGTGAAGATATGGTGATCATTGAAATGAGCAAAATCAAAATTAATTTTAATAAACCAATTTAGATTGGATTCACTGTTCTTGACATATCAAAGATAATGATTTATGACTTTCATTAAAATTACATGAAGCGTACCTTCGACGATAAGACAAAATTACTCTATACTGACACAGACAGCTTGATTTACCAAACTACAGTTCCAAACTCTTATGATTATATTAAAAGTGGTTCAGACAAATTTGAGACCTCAGACTATCCACCAAATAATATCTATGATATTAAATTACTGAACAGAAAAGTCTTGGGGGCCGTGAAAGACGAATGCAATGGAAAAATTGTAACGGAATTTGTTGGACTAAGATCAAAATTGTATGCCTATAAAGTTTTGCGGAATGAGAAGGGGAACAAGAAAGCTAAAGGTATTAAAGGGTCCACATTAGGGACAATAACGTTTGATGACTACAAGCAAACTTTGTTACATTACGAAACTCTTATTCGACTTCAACGGTTGATTCGAAGCCGAAAACATGAAGTTCACTCGATTGAACAAAACAAGATTGCTCTCAGCTGGCGAGATGATAAGAGGATGTTGCTTCCTCATACAACCGACACACTTCCATGGGGCTACAAAACTTAATCACAGGAAGCAATGCATGTGGATAAAGCCTAATGTTCATTTTTGATAAATGCACTTAATTCTCAAAGAAGAGTTAAAATTTCGCAGCTGACTAAAAAAAGATCTATTTGTTATTAATAATTCTTTGATGGCACGCGTAATTTTGTGTTTCAATCGTAAAAAAAAAATTAAAATTAAAAAAATTTAATTTGTTGGAAAAACGAAACAAACTATGAAAAAATTAATAGACAAACGTTTAAGAATTAACGAAATGAAAGAATTAACGAAAAAATTCGTTTCGGGGGAATTTTAGTGGAAAATTCGTCTATTTTTTCAAAAATTTGTCTTTTTTGGTAGAAAATTAACATTTTTCAGAAAATCCAACTATTACGTTGAAAATTTTATTAAAAATTAAAATATTGGGTTGAAAATTCATGCATTTTCTCAAAATGTATTCTGTTTTGGTAGAAAATTAGTCTTTTTGGTTGAATAAAATTTGTTTTTTTTTCAACTAAAAATTTAAGTATTTCATTTTTTGTCTAAAGGTGTTATTTCAGACATTTGATCTTTTTGGTTGAAAATTTATCAGTTTGGTTGAAAATTAATTTTTTTTACTAAAAATGTAGCCTCTTCATTTTTGCTAGAAAATTGATCTTTTCAGTTGAAAATTCGCTTTTTTTGTTGAAAACTTGTATGTTGTAGTCGCTAATTGAATTGTTTCGGTAGACATCGCATATTTTGGGTTGTAAATTCCACTTTGTTAAAAAATTCGTGTTTATGACTTAAAAACTCAACATTTTGGATGAGATTTTTTTTCTTCATTGATTGAAACACCTTTCTTGGTTAAAAATATTTTTTGGTTCATTTAAACAGTTGTTTTATCGAAAGTCAAAACAATTTTTGGTGAAAATATCAACTATAACATTTTTTGTTGAGAACGAAATTTTGTTATCAAAGATTGATCATTTTGGCCGATAATTGAACTAATTCCTTAAAAATTGTCTTTTTCTTGGTTTGAAAATTAATTATTTTAACTGAAAATGTAATAGTAAAATTTTTTTTCTCGATAAATTGAACATTTTCGTCAGTTCCATTATGCACACAAACGTGACATTCTTTGCCCCTGCCCTTCAACCGAAACTCAATTCTTAATTCTGTTTGTGAATTTGGCAACATTCCTTCTTTCAAGTTTTTCAAATTACCCATCGGCATTGAGGAAAAGCGACAGCAATGCTCTAAAGATTTTCGTGACACATCTATTTTTAAGAGAAATAAGATTTTAAATATTTGCAAAGACCAAGAAATGCTTTGAAAATTAATTTCTGCTTTACCAATTCCAACAAAATTCATCAATTTCCTCCAAACACGATGCATTTAATTTTTGAATATTCTTTGAAGAAAGGATTGACTCACGCCTACAATATGTCATTCTAAAAAGTTAAACTTATAAATTTTCATTATTTTCTAATGTAGCAAGTTTATAATATTTAAGATCTGGCAAAGTCGAAAATTTTCATTTTTCTATTCTGTTGTTTCAATTCTCAGCCAAAGAGGTGAATCTTCAACCAAAATAATCAATTGTTAACGATTTTTGAGTCATGAAAGAAAGAAAAATAAACCATATTGATGACTTTCAAGTAAAAGAAAACAAATTTTCTGCAAAAAAGTTGAAGTTTCAACCCGAAAATATGAATTTTCAACATAAAAAAACCGATTTTTAACAAAAAAAGTCGTATTTTCAAACTAGACCGATTTTTAAGTCAAGAAAAAAAGATTAACCAAATTGATGAATTATAAAGTAAAAAAAAAACGATTTTTTGCAAAACAGTTAAACTCTCAAAACAAAAATATGAATTTTCAACAAAAAAAGAACTATTTTTCTACAAAAATTTAATTTTTCAACAAAGCAGTTGTATCTTTAAATATAGAGAAATAAATATCAACTGAAATTGAAATAGTTGAATCTTAAGTTGAAAAAAATTATTTTTTCACAAAAAAAACTAATTCTCAACAAAGAAGATTAATTTTCAGCCAGACATGAATCTTTAATAAAAAAAATAATTATTAACAAAAGAGTTGAATTTTCAAACAAAAATGATTTCCATGTCAAGAAAGAAAAACAATAAACCAAATTGATACATTTTCATGTCAAAAATACGAATTTGATACAAAACAGATGCATTTTAAGCCCAAAATTGTGAATTTTCAACAAGAATGCCAGAATGACGAATTTCTTTTTCCGAAGCAGTTGAATTTTCAGCCAGAAAATATAAATTGAGGGGTGTGACGGCATATTTTTTTCGGAAAGTGTTACCTTCATCTAATTTTTTTTTTATACATCTATAGAGCCCTATGAAATCTCAAATGTTCTTTCCTATTGAACAAAAAAATAAGAATTGGAATTTAGAGAATGTTTTTTGGTTCAGCTGAAATTTTTTTCTTGCCATTTACATTTTTCTGCCTTGACTGTCACCCTCCAATTATTTGGTGGCAAATTCATTTTTGTTAAAATAATGTTATCAACTGAAAATTTAACTATTTCATTTTTGGTTTGAAAATTAAAAATTTAAGCTTCTAGTTCGCATATTTTATAATTTGGCAATTTTCGGTCGACAATTTAATTATTCGGAAATGTTCCAATTTTGGACTTTTATATTTCGGCAATTTTATAGGGATGACAGTAAATTTCCGAATCATAAAATATCCGAACCAAACGAATTCCCGAATTTAAACAATCAGAAAAATTGATTCTTGATAAATTTTATTTATTTATTGAAAATGCAATGATCAAATATTTTTGTCACAAGCAATTTTTTTAATGTTTTGAAGTTTAAAAAAATAATTGTTTACCTTTAGAATAATAATTGAAAAAAGCTATTTCTGGACGAACAATTTAGACTGCAAAAGTGCATAGTTATTTTCTTAAATTACAAGAAACTTTCTCAAAAATCGAATTGTTGATTTGAAAAGAAATTAAAAGCTTCGAGATAAACCAGTGCTGAATTGAATCCTACAAAGTTTGATCGCAAAATATTATGTTCAGAGAAAATTTTAAAAGAAATGTTTTCGTTCGTTCGATAGGCACTCGTTTATACATTTATTTTTTAATACAGTTTTCATAGAATCATTGTTATTTAAAATTTTTTAAAAATAATTTTGAAAAACTTTGAGCATTAAAAAAATATTACTCTGATAAAAATATGTTATTATTGTATTTTTGATAAATAAATAATCTTGAATAATAAAACAATTTGATTGCTTAGATATTTTATATTTCAACGATTTTATGTCGGGAATTTTCAAATTTGTTAATATTATAAACTGTTTGTGAATTTTTTCTTCGGGATTTTTTTCAATTCTTGATTTCTATTATTTGGAAATTTTATTATTCGGGAGTTCTATTATTTCGGAATTTTCCAATTCAGAAATTTTACAGTGTGAGGAATTTTACTTTTTCGGGATTATACATTTTTCTGCAAAATGTAGATTTTGGAAAACTTTTAACAGAAAATTACGAAGGTTTTTAAGAATTACGGAAGGGTTCATGAGAATGAAAAAATGTTCTGAAGATAGCCAGAAAATTGTTATTTTTTCATTTTGATAAATTAATTTCAAGAGAATATTTAAAATGATTTAAGAACGTTTCTAAAGGTTTGCCAAATTCTTGAAAAGGAATTTGAAAGACTTTCAGGCAGTTTTTAAAATTTTGGAAGAATTTTTTTAATTTTTGGAAAATTTGAATCATTTTAAAAGATATTTTGTAGCTCGGCCCAAATTTCAAAGACAATTTGATATTTGAAAAGATATTTTTAGTTTAAAGATAATGACAAAATTTTCTTGAAATGTCTGGGAAAACTTGAAATATTTTTTATTTCGAAAATTTAACTCTTTAAAAAGATTTCAAAGCATTTCAAACAATTTCTAAGAATGTTGAAAAAAATCTGAAAGATTTTAAGTCATTTTTTCAATTTTTGGAAAACAATTCAAGTCAGCCTAAAAGATGTTTGAGAATTGTAAAAGTTTTGAAGAGATTAAAAATATTTCCCAAAATTTATAAAATATCTTAACTATTACACATATTTTTTGGAAATTTTATAGACTATTTTTCGATGCATCTCAAATCAAAAATCTTTTTGAATTCTTTCAAGAATCATAGTAAAATTATGTTCAATTAAAAAAATGAAATTGTCGACACATAATATTACGGGATTGGAAAATTTTCGAATAATAATATTCCCGACAGAAAATATCCGAATTGCAAAATATCCAAACTGGAAGATTCCCGAATGTAAACAATTACATTTTTTTATATAATTATATTCAATTGATTAAAAACATAATAGTGAAATATTATTTTATATAAGTATTTTTAATGTTTAAAGTTTCGATAATTAATATTTAAATTCGTTATAACATTATTGGGAATGAAGTTCAATAAAAAATAATATATATAAAAAAAAATATATATATATATATAAAAGTATAAAAATGAAAATATTAAAAAAATTAATGTTTTTGATTGAAGATTCATCATTTTAATTGAAAATTCATTTCTGGTAGAAAATTTAACTACTTTGTTGAACATACATTTTTTCAACTAAAAAATGTAACTATTTCAGTAGAAAATTTAACTAATTGATTGAAAATACGTTTTCTTTGTGAAGAATTAGATTATTAACCGAAAATTAGACTATTCTATTTTTGGCTTGGAATTTATTTATTTTTAAAATGAAATTTCAACTATCTGACTGAAAAATAATATTTTTGAATTGAAAATTGCAGAAATTGTTTGTTTTCTTTGTGAACAATTAGATTTTAAACAGAAAACTGAACTATTCTATTTTTGGCTTGGAATTTATTCATTCTTTAAATGAAATTTCAACTATTTAACCGAAAATTAATATTTTTAATTTAAAAATTGAACTAATTGTTTGCAAATGTATGTACTTTGTGGAAAATCCGTTTTTTGTTGTTGTAGAAAATTAATCTTTATGGTTGAAGGTTCATCTTTTTGGTAAAAAGAAAACCATTTCAGTTCAAGATTCATCATTTTACTTGAAAATTTATCAATTTGGTTGAAAATCAATTTGTCAAACTGAAAATTTAACTGTTTGATTTTTGGTTGGAAATTGATCTTTTCTAGTTCAAAGTTCAACAGTTTGGATGGAAATGTGTCTTTTTTTATTGAAAATTAAACTATTTCGTTGAAAATCCACGTATTTTGTTATAAAAAATCGATTTCTCTCATAAAAAATTATCTTTTTCTTTGAAAGTTAATTCTCATCTTATGTTAGTTAAAAATGTATGTTTCTGGTTCAAAATTCAACTATTCCAGTCAAAGATTCACAATTTTAGTTGCAGTTTCATCACTTTGTTCGAAAATGTAAATATTTTTTTTTAAACTTAGTTTTTTTTGTTGAAAGTAAGTTTTTTTACTAAAAATTTATCTTCTATCATTGAATATCACATAGTTTCAGTGGAAAATGTACCTATCTGTTTGGTTGAGTATTAACTTTTATTCTTAAAATTTAATTATTTTAATTTTGGTTAGAAATTTCCGTTTTAGTAAATATTTTTTTTCGAAAACTCAACTATTTCAGTTGAAGATTTGAACATTTTTTGTTCAAGATTCAACTAATTTGTTGAAAAGTTGTTTCTTAATTGAAAATTCAACCAAATTGTTTTTGTGGTTGAAAATTCAAATATTCGAGTGAATTATTTATAATTTTAGTTGAAAATTCATCACTTCACGGAAAAAAGTGGATCGTTAGAAGAACTCTCGGAACCACTAGTTCTAACTATTTTAAATTGAACCGCAGCTTTTCGTCGTGAATTTTGTTAAAATTACTATTTTTTGTCCAGGTATGTTAAACTGACTCTTTAAAAGAGCAAGATGAACAATTTCAAATAGTAGGATGCACTGCACCACTTGGTAACCATCAATACTCAGCGAGAAGAAGTTACTATTTCGTGTAGTAAGCTTTCCTTCTGTGAAGAGTAACTTTGCCGATTTCGCATCGTAACGCGTTTATGTATGTGTATATATGCACTGCACGCATTCTATACAAAAAAAAAATGATGTACAATGTCGATCGATTTGAGGAGGAAAAAAATTATGTTATATATCATTAACGCACGTAATTTACGATTATTCTTACACAGTGGCACACATAGAGTCTTACACATATGATCGCACGCTCAAACGCTTTGAAAAATCGCCCCCGCTGGGGAATCGAACCCTACCTGCCTACCTAAAACCTGTCCTAAAACCTAAATATAGCGCACGCCTTAGTCAAGTGAGCTATGGAACCGCTTAGATTTTTCTGCAAAGTCTCGATCAAGCGGTTTCTCTGAGAAAAACGTAGCCAGCTAAGAAAATTAATGTCTACTTACAATTTTTTAAATTAATCTCTTACAGGTGATATCTACAAAATTGTAACGAGCTAGGGAAAAATATTTTGCTTAAAAGTATCAAATCACACAGTAAATGTATTATTAGTAATTTATATGTATTATTATAAAATGATTAAAATTACAATTTTTAAAAACTACATATTTTGTATTTTTGTAAATCAAGACTTGAAAAAATGATTTCGAATGAAATCGTTGGAATTTTCAATTTTGCTTTATTATCATCTGCCTTCATTTGAAACGTAACATTAATTTACATAACTGAAATGTGTATGAATAAAAAAATAGTTTAAACATTGTGATAATATATCAAATGCAAAATTGAAATCACTATTTTAAGATGAAACAAACATTGAATAGTGATTCAAATTTAACTTTTTGCAAAAATAAAATTTTTCTCATGAGATATGGGGATGCTGAATTAGAATAAAAACTGTTTAATACAACAACAAAAAACGGTTTCGAGAAACAAAGATTAAAGATCGCGATATCACAGTAGAATTGCAGATTTTATTTTTGTTAAAAATCTTAAGAAAATGAGAAAAAAAAGTTTTTTAATAAATGATATTGATTTCTACAAACATCAATGTGAAAAGGTTGAAAAAATGATTACTGCTTTAAATATGGAAATTAATTTGAACTAAAATTGTATTACAAATTATTTTTTGATGACACATGCATGATTTCAGCCCTTTTCAACGCCTATGAAGCGGGGCTAAAGCTCTACTTTTTACTCCCTAGGGACTCAAAAGTGACGTCAGAGATGAATAATGGAAATTATGCAACTATGAGCTCGCATTTTATGATTATCAGCCCACTCACGGTAAAAACTGAGAGAAAATTTTGGTTGCAAATAATAGAATTTCGCGGTTATTTATGGAAGGATACCATATATACCTGTAAAATTACCATAAATTACCGGAATTTTTCATAAATTTCCGGAAATATATGGAAATTAAAAAAAAATGAATGTTGGGTAAGTGACCATATTCACCTGTAAAATTACCATGAATGACCGACATTTTTCATAAATTTCCGGAAATTTATGGACATTTTTAAAAATGAATTTTGGGTATTCCATGGTAAGTTACTATATTTACCTGTAAAATTACCATAAATTACCAAAATTCGCCATAAATTTCCTGAAGTTTATGGAACATTTTCATAAATTTCCGGAAATTTATGGAAATTTTTGAAAATGAATTTTGGGTAAGTTACCATATTCACCTGTAAAATTACCACAAATTACCGAAATTTTCCATAAATTTCCGGTGATTTATGGAAATTATAAAAAATGAATTTTGGATAATCTATGATAAGTTACCATAAATCAACTTTAAAATTACCATGGATTAGGTTAACATTAATTTCATGCTTCATTATACAAAATCGAATATGGACTGAAATCATGACTGTACTTCGAGAAATGTCTGAAATCATCTATTTGTTATGAAAAATATCTTCTGCGCCAAGGGGGAGAGGCACTTTTTCTCCCCCTAGGTGCATAATATACTATTTAATTATTGATTCAAAAAATGGTATGTCGAAAACAATGCATTATTCTACTAAAAAAAATTCTTCCAAATAATATAATATTCGAACCTGGGTGGCTAAATCAAGTACGATCTCAATCATTTTTATTGTTATAAGGAATTAAAAATATCATAAGCAAAAAATTCCATAGCAGAAGTAATGTAAAAAAAGTATTTTTTTTATATATAATTTTTCATAATATTTTTATCTTCTGAAAATTTGGTACAAAACAAAAAAACTGTATCGAAGTATAGAGTTATTCACTATGTTTATTTATAACAATTATCTCAACTAATATTATGAGAAAAGAGAAATCATTATAAAATAGTTTCTAAAAATTTATTTCCTTTTGTAAAATGTCAGTAGGTGGTCTGTCTTATAGATTGAGAAGCGAAAATCTGTTGTTTTACTGATAAGCAAGTTATAAGTCGTCCTTCTTTTTTAATTTCAAGCGGACCGCCTAAAAAAATTTTCGGAAAGGGCCTACACGTTTCTAGTTATGCCACTGAAGTTACTCACAATTTCAAATAGTAGGGCTAACAATCTCGCGCAGTGCTTATTGCAATGCGAAAAAGGAGATCGAACTCACTTGCAAAAGTCAAACTCACAATGCTTTGCTTACTATGTGAATTAGTTATTCATACAGTTTACATGTTCAACTGTACTATTTCAAATAGTTATTGAAGCTACTTGTTCTTAGTAATCTTTCTTTTTACAATTTGAAGTAGTAATGCTGACTTTAGGTTTTGTATATTTTGAGCTTACAATCTCATTCAGTATAAAAAACTATTCGAATTGTTTCTTGTACAATGTGAACAAGTAAACTTGAAGTTAACAATACATGAAAGTGAATCTAACTATCTACTTTTTTCCGTGTTTGGTTGAAAATTAAACTCTGCTGTGTTAAAGGATATTCTGAATGAACGACATGAATTAAAATAAATGTTTCCGTTTTGCGGCAAATATGAATATGTTAATTTAAGATGACCGGGAAAATTAAAAAACCTGACCGGAAATAATCAGGAGATGACCAGGAATTGTAAAATTCTGTTTTGAAAACTTAAACAATTAAAAATTGAAAGCGTTTTGAATTTGAAAATTTTTGGTAAACATTCGTCAAATGTTCGATTCAAACTTTCTAAAATATTTTTCATTTTCAAATAATTTCAAGTTAATAGAATCATAATTTTTCGCTTTTATTGAATTTTAAATCCTATTCAAGTATGGTTTTGGTATACAATATTGCATTTTAATCCATTCAGTTTGAAATTTTTCAGTTAAAAACAGAACGATTTTTTAAATATTCAGCACAAATGGAACAATTAAAATTATAACCTTCCAAGTTTATATTCAGCATTCTGAAATTTGAAATATAATAATATAATATATAATTTAACTTCTAATTTAAAAAGTGTCCTGACTTAAGAAAATTTTTTATGTTTCTAACTTAAAATTTTTCAAAATGGTATAATTAGGAAGATTTACAAATTAATTGATTCATTCTTTAATTTATAACATTGAAAGAGGTAAATTTATGAAAAAATAATAAATAAGCAGCTTTATAGCACTTATCTAAGAGAAAATAGTTATAAACAATAATAAATTGTTGAAAAAACTATGTTTGTTAACTTGCATTATTTATTACTTTAATAAGTACAAAGCGGGTAAAAAGTTAAAAATATCAGAAGAAACCACAACTATCTAGCATTAATAAAAAAGAGTTATAAACAATAACGATTTATTTAAATAATTATTTTTGCTAAATTATATTAATCATTAACTCATTCCAGATCAAAAGTGGACTATTAGTTGAAAAATACAGAAATGACCGCAACTTTCTAGCATTATTCAAATTGCATAATATTAAAAATAATAAATTGCTTGGTAAATTAACTTTCTCAACTTTAATTAATTATTTATCTCACTCTAATTGAAAATTGGACAAAAAATGGAATTTTTTTTTAACCGCGACTTTCTGACTCCATCCTAAGATAAAATTTTTAAAAACCACAATAAATTGTTTAAACAATTTATTTGAACATCTAATTATCAGCGGAATGTAGTATTTCATATATTATGAATAATTGGCATTCAAAAAACTCTTAATATTAGAAAATTTGCCATTGTGCTTATATAGTGCTAGCGTGAAATATTTTAGGTGCTCAAATTTAACTGTTTTTAATTTAATTTCATTTTAAATAATTTGAAATTGTTTTTTTTTAAAATGAAAGCCTTTTAATACCTGATCGACTATAAATTCAAAACACTCAAAATGGCAGTTAGAGATTTAAATATTAGACTATTGTGTTCTACAAATATGTCACTTTTTCCAAGTAAATTAGCCTATCACCGGGATTAATGAGTTGAAAAATTATAAACTTAAATTTAAAATTGTTCTATTCTTTTTACGAAAGATTCGAAATTAAAAATGTTACAAGATGTGTACATTTTTGTCTTTCAATCAATATTAATGTTCAGGAAAAATAAAAAATTGGTCAGGGAAAAGTGAGTGAATTTTTAAAATCAAGTTTTGCGGCCACTCTCAATAAGGATAGGTTTACGGTATTAAAATCAATTGAAGGACATTGAAATAACTTTTATTTCACAACGGAAAAATCCAAAATAATGTTGGAAGGCATAATACAGGATGTTACACTATTTTTTTCCCCATTCGAGGTCGTTGTTACCTAACATTCCATGTCCTGACTACACAGGCCATCCTGAAAAAGTAGGCATTCCTGAGTGAGCACCCCATTCTGATTGAGTAGATGCTTGTCTTGAGTGAGTAGGCTGTACTTCTGCATTATTAGCCGTACCCGCAGGAGGAATCCATATTTTGAAAAATGGTATTGTCTTTTTTAAGGTGCGATCTACATTTTGGGCATTTATGCAAAAGTTTGCACCATCTGCTTTGCGTTGAATAACTAGCCTCTCTTTACTATCAAACACGCGACAAAGTATATCGCGAAAGTGGTCTCCAACCATCTCATTTAATTTGTATCCAACTCTAAAATCGTTTATTTCTGCCGCATATCTTGAAAAATGTTCCTGGCTTAAATCAAGTTTCTCTCCGTCTGCTGCTGATTGGTAATAGTGAACACCGTAACCACAAGGTTCAGTCGACGATTCGAGATGCGCCAATAGCTGTTTTAGGTTCTCCCAACCTGTTAACGAAGAATGTGACATCACATATTATTCTTATTATTATTATAGATTAGCAATTCGAACTCGAAAGATGGAAAATATAAATGTGAATATCAATTTTTGTATATGAATTTATTTTATATACAAAAATATAGATATAGAAAAAAATAGAATAAGTAAAGCATCATGATTCACACTCTTTCCTCTATTCATCTTTAAAGCTTTTTTAAAAGGATTCCTCTTTACCCCCTGTTTTCAAGAAACTTCCCCTTCTTCTGGATTTTTCGCTTGAATGCAAACTGAATTAAAAGAATGCAATAAAAAATCTGACTCAGGGTGTCCAGCGACCTTGGAAACCTTGAAAATGCTGGAATTCTCCTTGATTTTTTTAAACCTCGAAAACCTGGAAATCTCCTTGAATTTTTCACAAAAACCTTGAACTAAATTTTTTTTTTGCTTCTCAAACACTTCTTTTATTGAAATGCGAAGAGTAATTCAAATCTTTTAGTCTATCATTATAAATTATTATATAGAATGTTAAAATTTTTTTTTTTGTGATAATAAACTTACAAATTATAAAAAATATTGGTGGAAAATTTCAATGTTAATTCAATTCCAGAATTACAATGAGTTATGGCCATTCAACTGATTTTGCGAGGGATTGACCACCCGTTTTTTAAGTGTATATCAGATTTCAAATGGACACAAAATATTTTTAAGGATTTCAAAAGATTTCAAAATATTTGAGATGATTTTGAATATTTCACAAAGATCTTAAAACTTTCAACAGATTTGAAGGATTTGAAAGATTTCAACCCAGATAGCACAACAGTTTGCGACAAACTTGCCTCAACC
>CAKNXH010001683.1:165746-176597 GCA_932178445.1 Andricus quercusramuli | reverse complement strand
AAAACATTTTGAAAGATTTAACAAATAATTCAATGATTTCAAGGATTGCAAAGATTAAAAAAAAACGTGTGCACTAGATCTAAAGATTTCACAAAAATTTTCTAAGTTTTGAAGATTACAAAACATTTCAAAGATTTTGAACGATTTCAAAATTTTTTAGAAGATTTTACATTATTTGGAATGTTTTAATGATTTCGAATGAATACAAAAGATTACGGAAAGATTACAAAAATATTTCAAAGAATTCATACGGACTTCAAAAGATTTCAAGAATTTCAAAGATTTCAACAAGATATCAACATATCAAAGATTTTTAACTCTTTCATTTTTTTTAAGATTTCAAAAAGATTCCAAAGATTCCAGTGATTTCGCAAGAAAATAAAGCTTTCAAAAAGATTTTACAAAGAATTCATAGGGATTTCAAAAGAGTGGAAGAATATTAATGATTTTATAAAGGGTACAGTATACCAAATTTTAAAGATGTGAATAGATTTCAAAGATTGAAGAAATATTTCACAAATATTTCAGATATTTCACACAGATTTCCAAAATTTCACTAAAATTTCAAAGATTTTACAAAGATTTCAAATACTTTACAAGTTTTTAAAGATATTAATGATTTCAAAGACTTTACAAAGATTTAAAAATATTCCCAAAGATTTCACAAAGATGAGTTACGTTCACAAAAAATTAAGAATTTGTTTATGTATTGGAAATGGAAAGCCTTGAATGATTGTTAATATTTCAGTGTGTTAAATTGAAAATTTGGAAATAATTCAAAATTTTATTTCCAAATTTTCAATTTAACACACTGAAAGATTAACAATTATTCAAGGCTTTCCATTTCAAATAATTCAATTGCATTTTTTTTAGTTCTTAATATTTGATTTATAAATGCTTATTGTGAATGAAAAATTAAATATTCCTGAATATTCAAAACAATGTCTGCCTTAATTAAAAAATTTCAAATTAAAATGTTTCAAAAAATTTCTTATGTTTGCTGGAAAAATTTAAAACAATTTTTTATTCTGAAAAATTAATTTGAAGAGAATGTTCAAAAAGATTGAAAACTTTTTTGAATGATAAATGAGAATTGAACAAATATTCATTTCGAAAATAATCGAGTAAGTTTTAAATATTTTTCGAGGTTTTGAAAAGATTCCAAAATAATTTAAAACGTGAAAAGATTTCAGAACATTTCAAACACAATGTAGATTTTTGAAGATGTCGAACACAGAATTTATAAGCTTTTTAAGCATTTTCAAAGATTTTAAATTAATAAAAAATTTGTATCAATATTCCTAGAAAAACTAGCCATTATTTTTGTTGTTGAAAAATCAATTTAAAATCACCAATTAAACTTAAGTTAGTTTTTTTAGGTTATGTTCTCCTATTCAGAATGTCTTAAAACGATAGAACGAGTACATTTCCGAATGTGGCTTTGCAAACATAATAGCTGACCAATTCAAAGAGTAAAAAAAAAACAATCGAAATGCAACTTTCTCAATCTGGAATTTTAAGATACACATTTCAAGGCGCTCCAGTTCAATCGCTTCTTTTTTCCTGGGTATTTAATTTAAACTTCAAAAACGAATGGGGAGAGGCTTAATTTAAAGTACGTTAAGCAATGAAGTTTTCAATATCTTTTAAAACAATGTCTACTGCCAAAAAAGTTGAAATACGAAAAGAAATTTCGTTGATGTCAAAATTTTCCGTACTAGAAAATTCAAGTCCGGCAAAATTTGCCGTACTGGAAAATTGAAATACGGCAAATAACCCGGACTGCAAAATTAAAATACGGCCAAAAATGCGATGAGCAATTCTTTAGTGTGCAATGTTCTAGATTATATGACACTTTGTGCGTATTTATAACTTGATATTCCTCATTTTATGATAAAATAGTAAAATATTGTACTATTTTTCCAAAGTAGCAAATAATATTATCGGAACCAAAAATTCCTCATTGACACCAACATTTGCCAGACTAGAAACTTCAAGTACGGTGAAATTTGCTGGAGCTCCATACTCAACCTTTAAAGTAGAAATACCCAACTTGGGGAAATTCCCTCCGGGAAGACATGTTCCGCGTCCACCTCTCTTTCTCCAAGAGGGCAGGAGTGGGGGTAAACGCTTGCGAGGATCTCCCCTCTGTGACTTACGCGTCTACCACGCGCATGCGCCTACCACGCATATGCGTCTACCACGCGCAAGCGTCTACCACGCGCATGCATCTACCACCTCTCCCGCTCTCTGGGAGAAAGAGAGGTGGACGCGAAACATGTGTTCCCGGAGGAAATTTCCCCGAGTTAGGCACTTTAAGGGAACTTGAATTAACTTATTTCATTAACGTACCTGTAAAGAAATATATTCAAAAATAGTAACTTACGATCTCCAGTTTGTTTCGAACGTCCAGTTCGACGTCTCCTGCGTTGATCCGTATGACCTGCGTTGGGACTGGCCGGAGTTGAGACGGAGTTTCTGGGCGGCTCAATTGACAAGCCTCTGAGCGAACGTGACAAGGGACTGCTTGGAACTGAGAAAGAGGTTCTGTGCGGATCGTAGTTGGGTATGTACCCCGGAGCTAAGTTGGGTTCAGGCATATATGAGAAGGTTCCGTCCATATGTGCGTTGTGTCCGACCATATGTGGGGTGTGTCCGATCATATGTGGGGTGTGTCCCATCATATTATATGCGGGGTCTCCGGTATATAATGATGAGGCTACGGGATGTGGGTCGTCTCCGGAACCTTCTGCGCTGCAGCAATTTCCTTGCGAGCTTAATTCTGTAAGGACAAATAGCAATGGATCAATGTTTGATTCTTCATACTGACTCTGACAGGGTGAAGTCGCAAGATGTGGTATGCTGATTTAATCTGGGATTATTGGCTCCCAAAAAAAAATATATTTTTTTTTGGTTGTTGTCTCATCCCTCCACCCCCCTATTGCTTCCTCATAGAGAAAGGTTTGTAATTACCTAAATTTTCGAATATACTTTTTTGACATATTTCGATATAATTTGACCCTAGGAGCTCGAAAATAAAAATTGCAACAAATGTCTGTTGGAATATATGCAAATTTATCATAGTAACACTTCTCATATTATATTATGTCATTGTTTAGTTTTTTATAACGCCTCATGGCTCTGGATATGTTATGGCTACGAGTCCCTCTGAAGTGGACCAATGCGTCAAGTCGTTTAGTCGCACGATGCTCTCTAAAGTGTTAAGACCGTTTTGAAATAAAATTCTATTCAACTAGTTCACCTAAAACAAAGACTTATCATTTATTTTATATAATTACTATTTAACTTTTACCATATCCCAATAATGTCCGTGTGTGTGTGTAACTTTTTCTTCTTCACCATATTTAACATAGTAGTACAGCTTTGATTTATTCTCGGATTTATTAAAAATAATAATAATGATAATGATTCAATCTTATAATAATAACATTATTTTGCAACAAAGTAGTTCTACTTTCAACAGAGCAGATCAATTTACAAAAAAAAAATTGATTCTGAACCAAAAATGTAAGTATTTTTCACATGACTATGCTAACGCAATATTTGTCTGGAGATGAACTCGCGATTATCTCCCTCTTTTTTCATCTTGTTATATACTTGTCTCTAATGAGCCGATTAAAATGATGTTTGGAAACATATTTTGAGGCCTTTTTATGCAATTCTTTTTGCATGTATTGAACTTTTCGAATATGTTTTTTCGAAATAACTGTTTTTTGGATTCATAATGTTTCTGAGCCTTTTTGTTCAAAAATAGAATTTTTTGCACAGATTGACTTGATAATATTGTGTTTCTAAATTTCTTCTTAACAAAAAAATAAGTTTTTATGACACATGCATGATTTCATACCTTTTCAGCGCCTATGAAGCGGGGCTAAAGCTCTACTTTTTACTCCCTAGGGACTGAGAAGTGATGTCATAGGGGAATAATGAAAATTACGCTTCTATAATGAGTGCACATTTTGTGATTATGAACTCACCCCCCGTAAAAACTGTTAGCAAATTTTGGTTGAAAATAATAGAATTTTGCAGTTATTTATGGAAAGTTACCATATGTACCTGTAAAATTACCATAAATGACCGAAAATTTTCATGAATTTCCGGAAATTTATGGAAATTTTTAAAAATGAATTTTGGGTAATCTATGGTAAGTTACCATATTTACCTGTAAAATTACCATCAACGACTAAAATTTTTCATAAATTTCCGGAAATTCATGGAAATTTTCAAAAATGAATTTTGCGTGAGCTGAAATTCAAGAATTCTGAATCAGACTAAAATCAAATTTAAAATCTCATTTAACGTCCAATAATCAAGTGAATATATAGAATTCCTGAAAATAAAACAAGAATTCAACGATAAGTTACCATATTGGCCTATAAAATTACCATAAATGAACGATTTTTTTTATAAATTTCCAGAAATTTATGGGAATTAAAAAAAATGAATTCATTGGTAATCTATGGTAATTTGCCATGTTTAACTGTGAAATTACCATAAATGGCCGAAATTTTTCATAAAATTTTTTGTCGAAAATTGAACTATTTTTTTAAATTCATATTTTTTCAATTGAAAATTTATCTTTTGTGGTAGGAAAGTCATCCTTCTTGGTTGAAACTTTATCTTGCTTGGTTAAAAAACATATTTTTCATTAAAGATTCATCTGTCTTCGATAAAATTCGTCTTTTTGGCTTGAAATTTGTATTATTTGGTAAGATCTTTAACTATTTCTTGGAAACTTCTATTTTTTTATTAAATTCAACTATTTCGTTTAAAATTCACGTAGTTTGTTAAGCAACCGATTTTGTTGTTAGAAAATTATCTTTTTCTTTCAAAGTTAATATCATCGTTTGGAAATTCTCCTTTTCGGCAACAAATTCATGTATTCCAGTTGAATATTTATAATTTTACTTGAAAATTCATTTCTTAGGTTTAGAATAAAATTACTCAGTTGGTTGGAAGCTGAACTATTTTTTTAAAAATTATTTTGTTGTTGAAGATTCATCCCTTTTTAATTAGAAAATCAATTTCTTCTGTTGAAAAATAAGCAATTTGATTGAAAACTTGTTTTTCCTTTAAATGAATAGGAATTTTTCTGCCGAAAATTGAACTATTGTTGTGAAAATTTGTTTCTTTTTTGGTGGGAATTATTATGTTTTTCATCAAACTGAAAATGTAAGTATTGCATATTCCAGTTGAGTATTCCATAATTTTAGTTAAAAATTCATCGCTCTTTGGTTGGACGTTGAAATGATCTTTTTTTAGTTGAAAATGCGTCTTTGTTGGTTGAACATTGATTTTGTCAGCTTAAAACTTAATTATCTAAGTTTTGGTTGACGATTGATCTCTTTTGGTAAAAATTAATTTCTTTGGTTGAAAATTCAACTATTTCAGTCGAAGATTCATTGTTTTAGTTGAAAACTGATCTTTGTAGTTCAAAATTCAACTATATGCTTCAATATTTGTCTCCTTTAATCAAAAATACAATTATTTTGTTAAAAATCCATGTATTTTGTTGAAAAATTTTATTTTTTGGTAGAAAATTATTCTAGAATGAACTTAACGGATTAAAATAAATGTTCTCGTTTTGCGGCGAATATGAATATGTTGCTTTTAATTGACCGGGAAAATTAAAAAACTTGACCGAGAAAAACCGAGAAATGACCGAGAATTGGAAATTGTCACCCTGATTATCAATTATAGCATTTATGTACATTTCATTACTTAACTTGAAATGTGTATGTAAGATCAAATAACGTGATATATGGACAAAATAATTCCCCTTTTCCTCACTTTGACCCACTTTTCTAACAAAGCCTTCAAAGCAGGAACAAACAGATTCAGCAAATAAAAGATCTTGAAAAACAAAGCGATATAATCCGTTGTTAAAAATTTGTAACGCAATTTAGAATGAGGCATGTATTAGTGTACCACTATGTGGCTTATATATGTGTACTCAAAGATCTTTTAGAAAATTCGTTAGTGAAACTAGACGAAATTATGTACAAGTCAGTTTTCAAAAATTAAAAACTATTAAATCAGGAGCTCTCAAGATTGAATGACTCAGACAAAAATGTTAAAAATTTGACAATGTCATTCGAATGAAATTGAAAATGTATCATTTCTAATTTAAAGCGTTACGAATTGAACAATTTTATTTTGAATTGCAGAATCTCGTAATTGAATGATTTAAGATTAAAATTTCGAAAATATAGGACAATTTCAAGATTTAATATTTTTGGATTAGAATTTTGAACATTGGTTGCGGCTCGTTATTAGAATGGTCCAAAAAAGACATTTTCCAAAGTTGAAGGGCTTTTAGATTTTTTCGAAATTTAGTTGAAATTATGTTGGGATCTCCGAAATCTTACAAGTGATTTTCATGAATAATTCACAAATTCACAAATAATTCCGTGTTTTAGTATATTGTTCAGAATTTGTCAGAGAATAGGAACTAATCATAAATTTTTAGGTTCAATAATTTTAAGCCACTCTTATGGGTCCCCATAAGTGACAAATTTGAATTTTGCGTAATATTGCGGCTTATTTACGCTTTTTTAAAAGTGCTTTTTACATAAATAATCATTGACCAGTAATTTACGAGTACCCAGTCATTTGTCAGCTGATATTCAATTGCTTAAACAATGTAAATTTGTTTAGATATTTGTTTTGTTCAGCTAAGTCGCGAAATGAACGTATTCTCTAGACATTATGAGTTATTTTTAAAAAGCTTTTAAAAAGCGTCAATAAACCGCAATATTAAGTAAAATTCACATTTGTCACTTATGGGGTTTTCTTTGGGGACCCATAAGAGTGGCTTAAAATTATTGAATCTCAAAATTTATGATTGATTCTTATTCTCTGACAAATTCTGAACAACATACTAAAACACAGAATTATTTGTAATATATTATCAGGTTTAAATATGAGATTTACAAAAAGCTGACTTTTTCCCATGTTGAATCAATGGAAAACTTAGTTTAGTTTAGCTTAGTTTAGTTAAGAGTTTATTAAAGCCATGAGACAAGTCCCCTACAGGCAAAAAGGTATTTACATGAATAGCTACATACATTTTGTGTAATATAATATATAAATATCTATTTATATATCTATGCTATAACTTAATCTACACTGTTAGAAAAATCTCTACTAAATTTAGTATACATGTAATGGAAGCAAGAATGCATAACCTGAAATTAAATTTAGTATACCAGCGTACAGTAAATTTAGTATATTCTTACTGACTTTGGTATACACGTATATGAAATTTATTATACGCGAGTACTAAATTCTGTATAAATATACTAAATTTACTGTACGCTGGTATTCTAAATTTAATTTCATGTTGTGCATTTTTGCTTCCATTACATGTATGCTAAATTTAATAGAGATTTTTCTAACAGTGTAAGTAAAACTAAGAATTGAGAATAATTTGGTAGTCCTAAGAAAAATACAATTCCATAACTTAAATTAAATTAGATTGAATTAAATTAAATATCAGTTTAACGTACATGTAGACGCAGCATTCGGAACGCATTGATCTTAGAGTAGAGATTGCTCGGTCAAGAGGTGCCGAAAAAGATTAGTTTTAAAAATCAACTTCATGATCTTTGCCCGACCCCTAAATATAAACCGATTTTGCTATGATGATGATATTACGCGCATGGAATTAGTTTTGAGTATAGTTTCAAAATATGACACGGAGAAGAATGCGGATTTTGCAAGCAATTTTGAGTAGTTTTTGACTCAGTCCTAAACTGCACCAGGACTCAGTTCCTTTTTTTCGATTTTTGTTTATCTCGGTGTGGTTTTGTTGAGAAATTGAGAATTGAAATAGCCAAAAATGCATAAAAATGCAATAAAAAAGATATATTATTATATTTACCAATGGACATGAAGAAAACTGCTATGAGGGAGAGCAGTGCCCCAAGAGAGATCAGCATTTTCTTCAAATAGAGAAAACTGCCGTATGTAGAATTTTAAGAGTTGCACCACAAGTTTTCACTATAATGAATTTTCTACAAGATTTTGCAGTTTATATAGGGCGTAGGCAAACGACTAATACTATCACAGTCGACGGTTTGAATCGCTTTTTTCAGATGTTTGTATTTCCTAAATTTGTTTTTCTTGACACAGAAGAAATAACATGTGCGACGATTAAGAAGGAGTGATATTACCCCATGCTTTTGGAGAGCAGAGGTGGAAGGAAAAACCTCCAGAGATCGTCAGTGTTTGCCAGACTTATCAGAACTGTAAAAAAATGTTTATTGGAACAGTCCATCAGATGTATTGGAAATTTATTTCCGATGCGTAATGTTTTCGCAGTTTTCACATGCTGGTGATTTTATTTTGCCATAAATGTATTGGAATATTGCCATACATGTAATGCAATGTTGCAGACGGAAGTTTAAAAAAAAAAATTAATTCGCAGGCGCGGAGAATCGAACCCTAACAGCCGAGCTCTGAGTCAAGTGCTTCACGACTAGACATAGGAAGGCTAATATAATCTTGTATGAAAGTACAAAAAATAGCGATTCTGTAGAAAAAATCGCTTGAAATTGATTGAAATCCGTTGATACCTTCGGAAATTTTTTAAATCCATAAAAATTCTTGAAATCTCTGAAAAATCGTAGAAAACCGGTTGAAAGCTTTGAAGGATTGCTAAATTCCTTTTGATTTTTTGAAATAGAAATCTGTATAAACCGTTTAGAATCTCTTGGAAATAAGGTAAATTACTTTTTCTTCTAAAGTTCTTGGAAAATCGCTTTAAAGTGAAATACCCTCAAATATTCGAAATACTTGGAGGTTCAACCAAATATGTTAAATCTAGTGGAATTATTTATATACCTCCAAATTTTTAGAAACCCTCAACAATTCTTTTAAATCCCTTATAATTTTGGAAATTTCATAAAATTAACCCAGAACGAGTTGGAAAATGGGGTTGATCTTACAAAAAATTCCGTAATGACGTAGCCAGTTTCTTGTTTTATTCCCTAAAGTTCTCTAGAAATTCGTCGAAATCCTTTAAAATCCATTGCAATCTTTGAAAATCGTACAACTCCAGATAAGTTATAGGTTCTTTCAAAAAAAGTTTAAATCCTTAGAAAACTTTGAAATCCTTAGAGATTCAATAATCTCCTTTAAATTTTGTAAAATTTCTTGAAATACCTTGAAATCCCTTGAAATGTTTGGAATCGCTAGGAATCCCTTGAAGTCTTTTGAAATTATTTTAAATTTTTTAAAATAGTTAATATAATAAATAGTTAGAATCGTAATAAATCTTGCCAAATTCTGTAAATCCTTTGAAATAATTTAAGGCTCTATGAAATCCTTGAAATATTGAGGGGGTCCTTCACTCATGTACGTGATTTTTGAAAATTCGCAAAATCTTTCTCCTGAAGATTATCCTTTTAGTTATCAATTTTATTGTTTGGTTGAATATTTAACAATTTTCTGAAAAAGACATCGTTTTTTTTGCAAATTGAACTGTTTTGTTAAAAATGCGTCTTTTTGGTTTAAGAATTCAACTGTTTTCGTATAATATTAACCTTTTGTTCAAAATTATTATTTTGTTCTTGATAAGTCAACTGAAATCTTTTTTGGATTAATGAGATTTTTTCTGCAACTTTGTCTTTTTAATTTGAAAGTTCATCTTATTTCAGTAGGAATATTTCATCTTTCTTGGACAAAAATGCTACTGTTTTGTTGACAATTCAACTATAATGTTTCCCAGAAAATTCACTTTTTGTTGAAAATTTGTATTTTTCTGTAGAAAAGTCTATTGAAATCCTTTTGTATGAAAATTCAACTCTTTTTTTGAAAATTTGTCTTTTTGATTTAAAAATTCACCTGTTTTAGTAGAATTCTCATTTTTCTTGGAAAATGCAACTATTTGGTTGAAAATCTTGTTAAAAAGTCATACTTTTTGGTTGAAAATTCGACTACTTAGCAGAAAATTAACTTATAGTTCACAATTCTCATTTCGGTGTTGCAAAGTGAACTGGAATCTTCTTTGAATGAAAATTTAACTATTTTCAAACAGGTTTTTTCTTAATTCACCTGTTTAAAAAAAATATTTTATCTTTCTTTACTAAGAATGCAACTGTTCGATTGAAAATTCAACTATTTTTTCAAATTTTTTTTAATTTAAAAATTCATCTGTTTTAAGATGAATTTCATCTTTCTTGGATAAGAATGCAAGTGTTTGGTTGAAAAAAACAAAATATTTTGTTGAAAAGTCATAGTTTTGGTTGAAAATTCTACTGTTTTGCTGAAATTTAAATATTACGTAGGAAATTTATTTTTTTTTCTAAATTCATATTTTGGTGTTAAAAAATTAACTGAAAGCTTTTCTGCATGAATGTTGAACTTTGAAAAAAATGTCCTTTTTTTATTAAAAATTCATCTATTTTAGTGCAAATTTCATTTTTTCGGATAAAAATTCAACTATTTGGTAAAGAATTCAATTATTTCGTTAAAACTTTATCCCGTTTCGTTGAAAAAGTCGTCTTTTTGGATGAAAAATTCAATTTTGTCCGTAGAAACCTACTTTTCGTTTAAAAATTCATCTGTTTTAAGAGAAATTCCATCTTTTTTTTTTTTTTTTTGATAAAAATGCAACTATTGGGTAGAGATTGAAAATTCAATTTTTTTCGTAGAAACTTATTTCTTGTTTAAAAATTCATATTTTGATCGTGAAAAGTCAACTAAAATCCTTTTTCATCGAAAATTCAACTATTTTTTTTAATTGATCTTTTTGGTTTATTAATTCATCCGCTTCGGTAGGAATTTCTTTTTTTTTTAAAGAAAATGCAACTTTTTGGTTAAAAATTA